>SADC01000608.1:0-49791 GCA_004194705.1 Ditylenchus dipsaci | reverse complement strand
ACACTTTTGATCACACACTTTTGATCTACACACTTTTGATCTACACCCTTTCTGATCTACACCCTTCTGAGTCTACACACACTTTTGATCTACACACTTTTGATCTACACCGGATTTAAATTAATCTTTTTTTTCTGTGAAAGATCTCCTATATATTAAAAAGGTTTTTTCTGTAATCCAACCTCGGTTCTGATGGGATCCAGGCACTTGACCAAACCAAGTGGTCGACCGAACGGTAGTGATATAATTTATTGTAGATCGAGATCAGAATTTTGAGTGTCAGTATTCTGACCAGCGTAATTATCTTGGCTTCTTCGGATGTTCCTTCTTTTTGACCGTTCTTGGTTTTTTATCACGCGAATTTAACTTAAATTTTGCGTCTCTACGTGGTTCTTATACTACAGTTATTTCATTCCATATAACAGCCTGATTCTGACTACCGGAATCTTAGTTTAATATCGGTCTATATAACTAGTTTTGATGATCATTTTTGTTGATCTCATTAACGAGTTTATTTCCAATGGTGTCACTTGGTTCAGTGAGGTCACATGCGTCAACTTTTTTCTTTCATAGAAAAACTCAATATTACAAACGTCATAACTTAAAAACCTTCAAATCAACTTTATCTACACAATTTTATCGGTAAGCAATTATAACTTCATCAAAGGAAGCTAACCGCAAAAAAGGTTACAGTTTTTCGTGCGAATCATTTCTCGATTCTTTCGAACCCACGACATATCTTTTCTGCGAGAATTTCATCGATCCTGACGAGACAAGCAGTCAGCAAACTTGCACCGAAGGCACCGCCAATCAAATGAATTGCTTTGTGTAGATGTCCTGCAAAACACATTTTATTTTAACGATTCCAAATCTATATTATACTTTTGCACAGGCACTGATCCAAAGAGATGGATTCACCCATCGCATCCCCTTTCCACAGCAAATTCTTTGAGAAAGTCTCTTAACAGAATTTTTCACTACATTGTCTACTATGAATATCTTACTTAAGCAGGCTTAGATGCTTTTCACCATCTCCGTGCATTGAGTCATAAAAATCAAGTCTACCCTTCAATAAATTGACTGCCTAAACTGACATTGTACTGAAAAAACCACAAAATTTTAGGATACACTACAGACAATGCCCTGTGATGTGGAATCGGCACGAAAAGAAGATCATGTTCAAAAAGATCTGCATTGATTGTCCAAATGAGCACGCTTTGACCTTTCTTTGCCAACTCCGGGTAGAAAACTAGTCAAAAGCGTAATATCTTAAAAAAGACTCACCACTTATACAGTGAAAAAATGGCAGTACCTTCGTGCCCATTCGTCGCGCAAACTTCGCTGGGCTAAAGCTGTAGATAGCAGCTGATAACGTCCCCATTCAACCACTGCTTGTTTTGAGACACTGAAGAATCTGCTCCTTTATCACAATTCCAACTTATCTGAGCAAATTCATCTAGCAAATCTGCATCGTGAAAATCTGAAAATACATCAGTATACACTTCAAATCATGCAAAGCTTACCAATTCGTATCGTCTAGTGTGATTATACAACTGGCTCACTTGACTTCGCCAATAAGTCCGCTTCCCTCTCGAAATGCCGAAATTCCAGTACATGTAAGCCGTTGAGATCCTTAAGTATAAGGCTTATTTTAGACGTAGCAGCTCGAAATTCATTCTGACTCTGAAAAACGTTTTCCAACTGCAATAAATACGATCATACGGTGAGAAATCCTACATAAAAATAAATGGATATAAATATAGCATAATATAGCCACATGGGTAAACCACCTGGATACCCCCACTCGAGAACCACCTCAATACCACGACCTAATACTACTAAACAGGGTATCCATCCCACCTATTCATCGACCTAAAACTATTTGAGCATTGGTAACATTATATCACTAACTAGTGCATATCACTACATGTAACCACCACTTGGGCACTTCCACTTGGTAGCGTGATGTTCAGATATCCACTACCTGAGATTTCGTTCAATGATTGGATCATCCAGTAGAAACATTTTAGAAAAACATTTTAAATAATAGGTCCTTCACGAGACAAAAAAATTGATTTAAATTCGGTGTAGATCAAAGGGTGTAGATCAAAGTGTTGTAGATCAAAAGTGCTGTAGATCAAAAGGGTGTAGATCAAAAGTGTGTAGATCAAAAGTGTGTAGATCAAAACGGCTAGGCCTACGATACTGCAAAACTTTATTGTCTCTTAAAATCTCTTTTTTGTCGCCGGTTTCGTTCTCTTCGGTCGCTTATCGCCGAGAGAACGAAACCGACGAAAATAAGAGATTTTCGGCGACAAGAAAAAGTTTGCCCTCCATCGGGCACGATCATGCCCTTTAATTAAAATTTATTTTAAAATAATTCTCGTTTGAATTGACCTGGTATCCGCCTTTCAAAAATATTCCATCGGTCGTCGAGCAGCCTCTTTAAGATCCTGACATTATTTTGTAAATGTCAAATAACATGAAAAAAATAAAGTTCAGAACCATGAGGATTCGAATTCGAACCAGCAAGATTAGAAAAGTGGTTTAATTTTGAATTTGAACGATTTCCATGCGGACCAGATACGGACCAGAGATACACTCCACCTTTAACAAAAACTGGCCATAATCCTTTTGTGTCGGACTATCTTCTTAACACCGTTCACCCCAATCTCCTTATAATTATTTAAATATAAATTAGCCAAAAAATATTATTTTTTTGGCTCCTGTTCATCTTATGGCTTTCTTTTTTTATGATTACGTCTTCCTGACCCGTAAATGATAAAACGATCTGCTGAGACTTACTCACCCAGGCGAGGTCATTCGAAAAACATTGCCAATTAATTTCATTGCAAGCTGATTATATGCACGTACGCCAAATTTTTGTAACCTATAGAAGTTACACGATGAGTTATAGAGACATACAAACTACCGTATTCTTCATAAGAACTTCAAATTGCCTCTTAAATAACAACCAGAATAAATTAGGTTGTACAATGACTGTAGAATGCGGACAATTACGCCGAACTAATGCAGTTGAAATAATGCTGACAGATAATGCCCGATATTATCCAGATGCATAATTACCTGGTAATTAACTTTCTAATCAGAATTACCTGAGTAATTATTATACAGCTCTAGAAATAATAGTGTCACATCTTTAAAGTCGCGCAATGAATAATGAATCCACCAGAGCCTTCAAAAAAGACGCTGTCGTTTCCTATAATTATTTATTGAGGGCATTGAAATTTGGGAAGACCGGTAAGGCTTCAATATTTAAGCCAGTGTAAATTTTATTTTGGATATTTAGATTTTCGAATCGGAGACCAATGAGGATGTGTCAAAGATGCTGGCAAAGAACTTCTTCGTTGTATTGCTGCAGACACCTCTCTTCATCTTCATGATATTAAAAGGCTAATTCTTCTATTGATGGTCTTGTGGCTTCCCTTGACTATTCGCCGGAGCAGCATTTTCTTACAAAGCGCATTGAAAAAGTTTATACGGGTAATTTTTTGTATGTGAATGTGTTCTTTGGCATCTTCTTTCAAAACTTTTGCGTGTCAATTTGTTATTAGTCATTTAGGTCTGCGAAATTGTGCATCCATTCAACTTCTAGCTGAAGCTGTGCAGATGCAATTGTCATTGAAGACATCGGCCAGTGGCACAGTTGAAAAGAAGAGAGTGCTTGATTTGCTTCTGTCATGTTTCTGCCAACTGCTAGACAAATTCACGGACGAAAAGCTGGATCACTCAAAGAAAGGTTGCTATTCTTTAATTCATTGAGCGTCATGCCATAAAGTCGGCACTACTTACAGCATCGAATTTGTTCATCACCGAGAGCTCGATTTTGTCGTCGCCATGAATCAGTTTGGAATGTTCAGCAGCATTACGAGGGCCTTTTGTGATGAATAAAGGCTCGGCTGCTTGCTTTGCACGGAAAGCTAATTGAGGCCTCAAAGTTCTGTTTGCTCAAAGTCTATCCAGTCGCTTCCTTGGCATTGAAGATGATATCGCGCCGTGTGAGACACTGAAATCACCAAATGCTCTGCAAAACCCGCAGACAAAAGACGAAGTTAAGTCTGCGAAGAAACAGGATGCCCCGCCTTCACGCCCAGCAATCAGCCGACGAAAATTTTGAAGAGGGATGGTGGGAATCGTGATCTGGCTAAAAGAATCATGACTACGACGGAATAGTGCAATGGCCAGCTGGAAAAGAATACTATCCCAATCTCAGTCGCACGGAAGTAAAGTTTGCAGATTCAAAGGCATTTATTGGTGATACTGTTAACTTTAGGTGGTCCGAAGAGACATACTCAGCAGCAGTTCCATCGTCAAAGAGGACTTCAGGACAGACCAAAAAGGGCTAGAGAAGAAATCGTTATCTAATACAAGTTTATGATTTATGCAATTGTGATGAAATTTGCAGAATAAAGTTTGGTTCTGTTATGGTAATTTTTGTAAATAACTCCCCACCCCTAGAAGAGGGTTGAAAAATGCTTGTGTGCTGGGATATGACTTAAAGTTGGAGGGCTAATATGCCACATTTCAACTTTGGGTCATATCCAGCGCACAAGTATTTTTTTGAAATTATGTTTTTTATACGGATTCCTGAGGAAATTTCGGCAACTAGGAAACGTCAGAATAACTTTTTTGCTGAAATAAGAACTTTTGTTTAAAAAAGTATGAAATTTTTGAAAAAACCGTTTCGAACTGACCTAGCCCCGTCGTAGATAAAATATCAGGGTACATGTCCAGTCTTCAAATTCATATCTAGCACATTCTTCATAATAGTAATTATTACCGCAGTAAAAAAGCCATGAATAATAAAAACGCTCGAATTGATATATATACCAAAAATCATAAGAGGAAAAAAGAGGACTATCTTCAAATATACTGCCAAATATGTCTGAACCAAATTCTCATGTTTTCAGAGGAGGTAATCCGTACGTGATAAAATCACTTCCGCGACCTAAACACACGCGAGCACGCTAAATTAGCAGATTGGTAGGCTAAATATGAGTATAACCCACCACATTCAATGTGAGTATAACCACCCCACTCGATATGACTATAACACCCACTTAAGTCCAATGTGCCCCCTCGTGTGAACACACGATTGGAAGCTGAGGATGTTAGCTACACGATGGTGTAAAAATTTCTTAGTTTAGTACACAAAAATGTTTCTACTTTAATTAAAATAAGCCTTGAATCACTTTTAGTCAGTTCTAGAAAATGTTCGAAGTGATTCGAAACTATTTTAATTAAAATAGAAACATTTTGTGTACTAAACTAAGAAATTTTTACACCATCCTGTAGCCAACATCCTCAGCTTTCAATCGTGGGATCACACGAGGGGTACATTGGACTTGAGTGTGGTGGTTATAGTCATATCGAGTGGGTGGTTACCGTATTCACTCTATTAACTCCCCATGTGGAGTTATTTTTCAACGTCTAGGAAACGTCAGAATAACTTTTTGGTTGCAGTATAGAATCCCCCCCCCCCCCCGCAGAGTGATCGGATGGAGGAGATAACTTCATATTCGCGTTTCTCGACCCGATTTCATGAGAAAGCCGCGTGTTTTTTTGATCTGAGAAAAAAATTTCGAACCACAAGGGGAGGGGGTTATCATGGTTTTTTAGTCAAAATTTGAAAAATTTAAATTGGCCTTTGAATTTAAAAGGGATTAAGGGCTGTATTGAGAGGGGAAGGGGATAAAAGGGGCCACTTTTATGGCAGAACAATAGAAAAGTAAATACAGTCAAACCTCTATATAACGGCCTCTCTATATAACGGCCTCCTCTATATAACGGCCCCTGGGACCAGTTTGGTTGGATTTGACTAAAACATAAGGAGTTAGACCCTCTATATAACGGCCCTATATATAACGGCCCCTCTATATAACGCCCCCAAGTCCGGTCCCTAGCAATGAAAGAACCCTCTACATAACGGCCCCTAACTCGAACACGGCCTTTTCCAGTTGCCATTTTTGCTCTATTATTTGCAATCATTTGTTCTCATTTAGATCTAAGCGTTTTGTTGCATTTTATCTCTTTTCTTTTTAGATTTTACAATGAGCACTCCGGGTAAACCAGCAAAGCGTCGTGTTCTAACATTGGAAGAAAAGAAAGCCATTGTGGAAGCTTCTGAGAAGAAAAGCAACTATGAGCTAGCAAAGGAGTTCGGCATCGCAAGGGAACAATTCAGGGAATTCTGAAAAGCAAGGACTCAATCTTGGAAGCAGCAGCTAATGGGAGCAAATCGAAGCGGGCGCGTCTCACATCTGGCAGGAATGAGCACCTTGACTTAGCACTCATTCACTGGATCAAGCAAATTCGCTCTCAAAACATTCCAGTCACCGGGGACCTTCTCAAGGTATAATTTTAATCAAAGTTCCACGTTGAAAGCTTTAGCTTTTTAGGAAAAAGCGAAAGAGATTGAGACAGAGCTTGGATTATTGCTGGTGTTAAATAAATGGTTGTTTCTAAGTCTGACACTTCAATAATGAGCTCGTTTTGCAAAACCTCTATACAACGGCCCCCTTTACAAACGTTAGTAACATACCCTCTATATAACGGCCCCTCTATATAACGGCCTCCTCTATATAACGGCCCCCAAGGCCGGTCCCTAGGGGGGCCGTTGTATAGAGGTTTGACTGTATATGTATTGTATATGTATGTCTCACCATGTTTTTCAACTGGGCCGTGGCAAAAAAAACTCTATACAGACATGTGCACGGGCCGGCCTGGCGCGGGGCCGGCGGGCCGGGCTCATAGCCGGGCGGGCTCATAGATTTCCGCGATGGTCGGGCCGGGCCGGGCCTAAAGCCGATCGGGCCGGGCCGGCCGCCTCGGCCCGCCCAATAAATAATTTTCAAAATCCCGGCTCTTCAAAATCCCCTTTTCAAAATGCCGATATTTTCAATATCCCGCAATTTTCAATCGTTTCCAACTTCTTTTCTTACTCATCTTCAATCACTCTTCAGAAGCTAGAGCAGACGATGAAGGGGAGGATCCTTTGGTCTTGACTATGGATGTCGATGTTCTCGCCTGATGTGGAGAATGAGGAAGCCGGCTTGACTGATGAAGTGGATCGTTACTTGATGAAGAAGTTTTTGATGTCCCCAGGGATCTAGGCCACTTTCGGAAGAACAATGCTGCCGAATTCCCTGAACTCGCCAAGCTCGCCCTCAAGTTGCTCTGTATCCCGGCATCCACTGCTGAAGACGAGAAAATGTTTAGCAAGTTGCGCCAGCTGATGGAAGAGAGCCGTGAACGCCTATCTGCCGTATCGATTTGTTCAGTTTGCATTGAAAAGTCTTAATGGGGAGAGATATTGTGTACGAGTGATATGGCGAATAAGATTTGATTGAATGAATTCGAATGAATTGATTCGAATGAATGATTTTATATGACTTTTATTTTCTGTCCCCCACATAGACAAAGAGCCGGGCTCTGCAGCCCAGCCCGGGCCGAGCTTCACTTTTGAAATTTCCCGCGGGCCGGGCCGGGCTCAAGAAAACATTCGGCGGGCCGGGCCGGGCGCTAAAATTTCCCGCCCGTGCACATGTCTGACTCTATACGCATTTTTTGATCAAGAGTACTTCTCGGAATCATGTCTAAGGTAAGTGAGTGCGCGCATCTCTTACTCTCAAGCCCCTGCGCCCCCTTCGGGGGCGCAGGGGGCTTGGGGGCTTGGAGTTGAGATGCGTACACCCACATACCTTAGCCACAAATCACTCGAAAGTGACTCTGGATGCATGAAAAAGCATGCATACCAGAGTTTCTTTATGCGGTAGGCCCTAGTATTCAAAACTATGTTAGTGGGCCCTGAGTCATTAGTGGCCCCCTTTTATTCTCTTCCCTCCCTATACAGCCCTTATTCCCTTTGAAATTCAAAAGGCGCCAATTTAAATTTTTTCAAATTTCGACTAAAAAACCATGATACCTCATGGTTTCATGATTACCCCCCCCCCCTGTGGTTCGAAATTTTTTTTCTTAGAATAAAAAAACACGCGGCTTTCTCATGAAATTGGGGTCGAGAAACACGAATATGAAGTTATATCCTTCATCCGATCACTCTGCGTGGGGGGGGGATTCTATACCCAAGCAAACTTTTTTGCTGAAATAAAAACTTTGTTTAAAAAAGTATGAAATTTTTTGAACAAAACCGTTTGGAACTGACCGTTTGGAACTGACACCGTTTCGAACTGACCGTACACCATCTATGACGTATAGTAAGTGATTTAAATCAAGTATTGCATTCCGGAAGGCATAAATAGCTGATTTACCAAATTTATTTTTCTCATAGCTTTTTCCTCAATTTGATGGCAGTCAGAAAGAGGAGTCTTCAATATGCTATGAGTCATGCTAAAACTTGCTCTCTATTGTTTCTATTTTCTTCCAAACCATTTTTTACAGTTTTATGAACAATGACTTGCATCCTTCTTCTACATTCAACTCTAATTTTAATCGTTGCTTTTCTATCGCTTTTTCAACATTCTTCCTATGCCACTAGCCTGTATGGTCAAGGTCCCACTCCTTTGTTGGAAGTAACTTTTTTGTCTCACCTAAGACTAGGCCATTTCACATTGGGCCAATTCAAATTAGGCCAATTTAAGTTGGTCCTTTATTCAAACTGGTATTCGACTTCTTGCGCACCTTAATTCCATTTTTAAAGTACCTATATTTCAATTCCAACATTAGGGTTTGATAACTTATCTGGTTATTCAGCGGTGAAAACTTCCTTTTCCGTAGTCAAAATAGTGTTCCAAATTTATTTTGGGCCAATTTCAGATAGCTCAATTTTTAGCATGCAACTTTTTAAAGTGATACCTCTGAAGTTTGGCATATTTCAGAGACTATCTCTCCCAATCCCAGATTTGGCACCCTTTGGAGAAAATGAAAGGCTTGATGCATTGGGTGGATTGGATACGACCCGCCGAGAATATATTCGATCTCTGTTCTCCACTGCATTTTATGATGAGAAGTGTCACAAATCCACCGAAATAGTGGTACACCTAAATCATTTGTATAATTTTTAAAAAATTTCAATTTAATATTTGATCTATTTTGGGTACTAAAGCAATTTTAATACCGTATTACCTCTAATAGCTCCCCCTGCTCTAATAACTCCCCCCCTTAACTTTGAGGACCTATATCTCAACCCAGAAATTTTTTGGCAAAGCTGTTTTATGCGTTTTCTTAACTCCCACGAGCTCTACCGATTCCGCTTTTTCGATTTTAAATTTTCGCCTAAATCTTGAGATCGACCTCAAATTTTCCGATTTTTGGGAATCCAAAAATAACTCCCCCGGAGGAGCTATTAGAGGAAATACGGTAGGTAGTATTTTTAGATCCAACCAGTGTACTATTGGCCAGGCCAGAGAGTGGATCTGCCCTGCCGAATGTGCAATCCTGCCCTTGCTTTCAATGGTCAATTGAAGAGTTGGAGAGTGAAACGACTGAACATTGCTAGATCCATTGGATCCTTGCAATCAAGTTTGCAGAAGGGGGCGACCACTTGGGTGTTGTTGGATGGCGAGGAAAGTGTGCGAAAATTCCTGCAAAACGAGGAGAAGTACAAATATATGCCATCCTTTGATCCAAAGAGTGATGGCAAGAGATGGCAATCAGGTGGACACAACCTGCGGCCAACTATGAGTTTTGTTCAAAGGGATGGAATGCTCAAGATATTGACAGTTAGCCCCTTCCAATAATTTATATATTTAGGCCCTGAATTTAGACAGAAGTGAGTGCCTATGGTCTATACACTTGCATGGATCAGTCCAAACAAGAGGAGAAGCTGAAGTTTGTCTACTATTTGATCCCTCCTGCCACTCTATGAAATGACCAATGTTGGGCTGCATCGTAAGTTTGACTGCAATTACAGGAATATGGTGAAAGAAAAAATATTGACTAAAATTTGAGGAAGAAAGACTTTGAGCTAAAAAATCAGCCATTTGGGACAGAAATCAATCACAATTATTCTAATAAAATTTAGCGGCATTATTTTGATTTGGTCAATGAATTAGATTAAAAAAAATATCCTGGACAAAAGCACAAAAAACCATTAATTTGCTGTTGATTTCAGGTGCTGAGTGCAGTCCAGGTCGTGGTGGAGACCTGAACAAGTTTGCCAGATTGGACTCGAACCACCGATTTCGTTTTGTTCCTCCTGCCCTATGGAATTCTTCATCCAGACCGTTTTGTGCTCCTGATTGGGGTGATTGCAAGCAAAATGTAGATTCTTTGGTGATAACACTAGCCAATTAAAAGTTCTGGTTTCAGAAGTTCCAACCGAAAGGATTGAACATGACCACCAGTGAAGTGCTTCAGGTTGACCCCTCTGACACCAAGTCAAGTTAATCCCAGACTTTTTCAGATAAATACATCTCTCCAAAACTTACCACTTCCAATGTATCTAATCCATCTGCAACAGCACCAGCCTTTGACATGAACCTCAAAGTGTTTGTGCATTGGTCCACTTGGTCTTCTTGTAAGTCTGCAACACCTGGTGGGATCCGCACTCGCAAGGGTTGGCCAATTATTCACTTTTTCAGTAGTAATAGTACTGATAATAGTAAATATGTAGGCTATTGCCACATTGCAAAAGTGGATTCCACCAAAAAGTTCAGGCCTACTTTTGAAGAGAACTTGTTTATCTCCAGTCGTGACTATGAATGGTTGATGCCACTGCACACACTTATTGAAAATGTGGAGGAATTCGCTCAAACTGGAGTTCCACTTTTTAGGTAGTGGTTCAAAACATAAACATTAGTCTAGCATTTTTTGCACATTTAACTGTTTTTTGTAATTGACCTGCAAGAGATTCTTCAAATGCAAAAGTAGCCGACCTGGGGTTATCCGATTGGACGGGCAATTTCAAATCGGCCGGTTTTCCATTAGCCAAATGTTTGCCAACTGTGCCTTAGTCTCCCTGTGTTTCGAATTTTTTTTCATAAAAAATCTAAGAAATAAGTTTTCAACGTATTTCTTAAAAAAAGAAATAAGATCATATAAATTCATATTTACACATTTTGCGATAAATTTTGTCCATATTTCAAAAAAATGGAAAATTTTAAGCCGTAATTCTAAGAATTTTCAAAATTTTTGGGATATGCATTTTGCCAATTTTCACTTATCGGCTAATTGCTATGGCCAATTGGGTGTGTACTTTTTTATAGTACCAAAATACTTAATTCTAGTACCAAAATTTTCATTTTTTTGAACTTTTCTCTTTTTCTCCTCACATTGTAAGTACACTTTTGAATTTTTTTTAACTATCGTGTAGCCCTGAATCTCAGCTACTCAACAAGATCTTTTTTCAGTAAAAATATTGAAAAATTGGAGATTTAGGGGCCTGAATAGAGGAATTTGGCCGAAAAAGTTACTTTATACAAAGCTCAAAATCTTCATAGCTTTGAAATCTTTTACAGGAAATTGAAGTCTAGTTAGAAAGCTGAGATTCAGAGCTACACGTTCATGTGTCAAGGGAAAAATCTCTAACTTTACAACGAGTTTTTCTATGCATGTTAAATTTTGGTACTAGAAAAAAGTATTTTGGTACTAGAAAAAAGTATTTTGGTACTAGAAAAAAGTATTTTGGTACTAGAAATAAGTATTACCCTGGCCAATTAGCCGGCCAATTTATTTCGCCAGTTGTTCATTTAATAGCCATAGGCTAACCTATGTGTTATTTTCAGGGCTTCGAATGAAAAATTTCAAAAAAAGAGACGTTTGGGTAAAAAAAGGACATTTTGACTGTTTTTGAAGTAAAAGGGTCATTTTATCCAGTGCTTGTTGCCATTTTGAAGCGAAACAAAAGATTTTGACTAAATTTTCAAAAAATAAAAAAAGATTTGGGGTGCCAAAAAAAAACAATTCTTTTTAAAAAGGACGATTCGAAGCCCTGGTTATTTTCGTTATTAATTTGATGTTTGATTTGAGTGGAGTGCTAGCAGAATTGTTGACAATGAGCAGGAAGACAATATCTCAATGCACCTCTTACACCAATTCCAAACTATACAGAGACAACTACAACGGAATGTGGCGAATGATCCTGAAAGCTATAGCAGCCGACATCACCCAACCCAAATGGTATCATGACAGAAGTATTGACTCCAATGTGCAAATATTCGCCACTCCCTGCTTTTACTGGTATTACCTCAAAATATTAGACTGCAGCTATTAATTGTGTGTTATAGGAACAAAACAGATGGTGGGAAAAGGGTAGCGTACGGCTACCCTCTAATCTCCAATGAATATTGCCCCTAGACACATTTCTCACAACCAACTACAATAAATATTTCACACTTGTTTCAATTCCTACAACAGACATTTACGTCTAATTTTTTCTAAGCACAACGTCTCTTGGTTTATTTGTTAAACCGGCAGGCCTGTGCGTTTCGAAAATAAAAAAGGTTAAATTTTTTTGGATCGTTCCATTTTAAACTCGTTTTGCGTCCTGTGCTGGCTCCCGAGATCTTTCACTTTAAACAACTTACAAAAAACTCACTTTTCGACTAATCCAGAATGTAGTTTGATGGAGCTAAAGTAGAGATCGAAAAAATCTATTCTCTCGGTAAATATTGTTACATTATGATTAAAAGTGAAATAAATTAGGTTTTAGAGCCAACGGGAGCCGAAAATGTCACTTTTTAGGCTCAAATTGGTTCCTAGCTCAAATGAGGTATTGCCGTCTCCGACAACGGTTGTCCCCCGCCAATTCAAAAAATTTCTTAATCATTTAACTTCTGTGCAGATTTTTCAACTTGGTTTCGAACAAAACTTTAACGAAAATTAAATTCTACGCCTTGTTTGTTAGAAACTAAGCTGAATTATGCGTACACAGGTTCAATGATTAGACGAAAATTTTGAATTGGCAGGGACAATCCAGAACGCGTGGCCATGGCCTTTCGATCAATCAAAGAAAAGAGTTTGACTACAATTGTGAAAATAACAAAAATTTGAGATCCCGAAAACAGGACAGATCGATATACCGGTTGATCCATCACGGAATCATTTATTATAGTATCTCTTGCCGTTTAAATACTTTTTGTGTCAACATTTGAGCTGACTAATGGACACATGTTTACATGCTCAATCGTTTATATATTAGCATTAGGAGTCACAGAAATTGAACTGTGATCCGAAATCTGGGCTAGGATACCTTTGGCGAAAACGAAAATTGGCAAACGTAGGTTTCGTCCAAACGAAACTTGGCAAAATCGAAAAAAGGCAAAACGAAAGTTGGCAAAAAATTTCCTTGGCCCCTACTGTTGTCCAAAAATGTCTAAAAATCAAATGAAAATTTCTAAAAATTCGGACAACAGGGGGACCAAGGCAATTTTTTGTCAACTTTCGTTTCGCCAAATTTCCTATTGCCAAATTTTGTTTTTGCAAAGTTTCGTTTTTGCCAAATGTATCCTAGCCGAAATCTGAGCATTGTTTTAAATCAATTGGCATTAGGTCACCGAAAATCTCACGCACTTCGATCAATTATTTTTGTATGTATCTCAAGTTCGCAAACGTAGTGTGTGAAACTTTGGTTTATGTAGTTGGTTAAACATTGAAGCTAAACACCCTTTCTCTCAAATAAATAAAATATAAATACGCAGAAAAGTTCAGGTTCAGCAGGTGATTTTCTTTAGTAAACTTGTAAAATGTTAAATTTAGCATGTTATTATAAAAATGTAATATGGTGCTTGCTCATTCAGCGTACAAAACTTTTAAACTGATTTTTCGGAATTATTTTCTACACTAGTTTGACTTTTTAGTTACTCTAAATCAACATCCTCAGCTCATGTTTCCAATTCCTCTCAGAAACAAAAAAACATTCGAAAAAGTCAACACTTTGGAATTCATATCTCTATATACTATATACCAGGGGGCTCGAGCCACCAGGATAGGTCCCAAGCCACGTGATAGCCCCAATCACCAGAATGGGGGCCGAACCAACAGGAAAGTACCCGAACTACTTGGACTACTACGACCCCGAACTACTTGGAAACATCCTAACCATTAAAATTGGGACTTAACCACCTGGATACCCTCCAAACCACCAGGAAAGTATCGGATGAGGAGCATGGGCGGGAACTTTGAAGGCAGGAGGAGAGTATCCAGGAAAGGGTAGCCAGGATGGGCGGGGGTACACAGAAAGGGGTAATCAGGGGGTATGAGATGGACTGATATTTATTAAAATTTCAAAATACGATAGAGACGCCGATAGGCCCCGTTGTTTCTAGTGTTTATAATATCGAAGGTTCAAATCACAGTTCGAGCGTTTCATTTAATTTTTCTTTCCTCCCATGTCTCGTATTTGTAATTATTTTGTAGCTCTGAATGTACCGTAAATCCTCTAATATAAGACCCCCCTCCCCCTGTGATTCAAAATCGTGTTCTTGGCATTGTATTTTTGACCCAATTTTGAAGACTTCTCTTATATAAGTTACCATTCATCTTGTAGCTAGTGAGATGAGCTACAAAGTAGTTGGTAATTTTCCCGACAGCGATCTTGGAAAATAGGTCAAAAACACAGTGCCACAAACACGTTTTTCGAATTTGGGGGGGGGGGCGGTTGTTGATTTTGGGGGGGGGGTCTTATATTAGAGGATTTACGGTAAGCTACAAAATAAATACTGGGCGGCGCAAAAAGGCAGGCACTTGAAAAAAATTGCGTATGTAGCTGCTTGCCCCACCGATTTCCCCAGGTTAATAAATGACAGTAGTTAAGCTACCTAGGAGCTCTGCGCTTATGCTTGGCCATTATTGTGCAGGTTACTAAAGGCAACCGGAAAAACCGACCGAGCAAGGGGAAAGTGCTCGAATTAAAAGTGCCCGATTTTTTGTGCCACCCTGTATATGGCTTTATGATTGTTAAATGTTATGATTGTTAAATAATTGTGTATAACTGTTTAAAAAGGAAGAGGAAGCCATTTAGGTTCGCAAAAGTGGCTTCCATGCGTAAGTGCTCGCGTTTTTTGGCCCAAAATGGTGTTTTTTTGGTGTCGCAGGTTCAATCCCACGTAGTGGCACACTGTTTTTTTTGGCTTTTTTGGCCAGTTTAGAGATAATTAGACTTTTTTGACGCCGAATTCGGAATCAGCGACCCAAATTACCTCTAAACAGGCCAAACAAGCAAAAAAAATAGTGTGCCACTACGAAGGGATTGAACCTGCAACACCAAAAACACCATTTTGGGCCAAAAAACGCGAGCACTTACCGTATTCTCTCTATTAGTTCCACATGTGGGATTATTTTTCAATCGTCCGAAAATCGGAAAATTTTTGGTTCGATCTCGAGATTTTGGGTGAAAATCCAAAAATTCAAGAAACAGAATCGATATAGCTCGTGGGTGTTAAGAAAATGCAATAAACAGCTTTGCTAAATTTTTCCTCTGAGCTGAGATAGAGGTCCTCAAAGTTGGGGTGTGGTTTAATAGAGAGTGTGGAACTAATAGAGAGAATACGGTACGCACTGCGCCACGGAAGCCACTTTTTAAAACCTAAATGCCCCTCCCCTTTAAATTTTCTTTAAAAAATACGATTTTTTTATTTTTGATAAGCACAGCAAGTTGCGAAATTCGAATTCGTATGGGTAGACCCTAACTTTGTCAATAATGATTTCGAATTAATTTTTTTGTGTGCATTAAAATTTTGCATTTCATTTTATTATTCAAATTTAAAGGACCATCGCCGTTAATGACAATGGCGATTTCATGTTTTTGAATGCGCGGGTGACAGCTCTTTTATTGCGAAAATATATTTCGAATTATTTTTTGTGTGCGATTTGAATTTGTTCAAAATAAAGAACCTTCTACTGGTCGAGCCCAACGTTGCTCGACAATGTCTGATCGGACGACCTAGCCGACTACCATTAAGCTATGACCTATTATCGGTTCACTGTTGATTCGCCTCATCTAATACATGAAATTTAAATTTTAGATACAAATATAAAAATAATTCGCAAAAAAATTTTCCGCATTTTCTGCTGTTCCCCGCAAATTCAAAAACTCAAAATCACCATTGTCATCAACGGCAATGGTCCTTTAAACGTTAAAAGTTGTAGAACCATGTAAGTCGGCTAAATTTTCCGATCTGGCAGTGCCAACAGCGTTGAGCTTGACTAGCAAATGATTCTATATTTTGAAATTTTTTTTAATGCAATCAAAGGTACTTGTCTAGTTGGGACCTCCCCCCCTCCCCTAGTTATCGAAAGCAGACCAGATTTATTAGAAATCTATATACTATTTTTTTAATAGTTGATATTACTGTTCTGCTTTTTCAATTTTAGATTTCGCTGCGAATATTTGCATATATTTTCATTTCAGGTAATGCTATACGATGAATGAACTTCGAGGTTTCAACATGGGTAATCTGTACGACACCAAACCGGTACTTGTCTAGTGTCGACCTGTCGTACTTGTCGACTACCGTATTTCCTCTAATAAGCGCCCCGGGCGCTTATTTTTCAAACCCCGGAAATCGGAAAATTTGGAATTCGATTTTGAGATTTTTGGGTGCTCAACCAAAATCTAAAAAGTGGAATCGGTAGAGCTCGTGGGAGTTAAGAAAACGTATCAAACAGCTTGAAAAATATTGCTTCTTTACTGAGATCCAGACCCTCAAAGTCGAGGGGGGGGGCGCTTATTAGAGCGGGGGCGCTTATTAGAGGAAATACGGTATATTATTATCACCGAAATCTAAAATTGAAAAAAGCAGAACAGTAATATCAAATATTTTAAAAAATAGTATATAGATTTCTAAGAAATCTGGTCTGTTTTCGATAACTGGGAGGGGGGGCCAACTAGACAAGTACCCAATCAAAAATTAATTCATCAAAATTATTGACGAAGCTAGGGTGGTCCCGTGCGAATTCGAATTACGAAAATTGCTGTGCTTATCAAGTTTCATAGTCCTTCAAGCAAATAAAAGAAGTGATTTACAATTTAGGCGCTAGTAGCGAATAACCTCCCCCAGAATGCGACCTTTAACCCTACGACTAATAACGACTAATAACTTTTTCTGGGTCTGGGACAAATATTTGGGTACTTTTTACTTAAGTAAAAAGGTGAAAATCGTTGGGGGGGGGGGGGGGAGGGGGTATTCGCTACTAGCATCAAAATTTGCTTTTTGAAATCAGCATGCCAAGTATGAGGCGCAATAATTGAAGCTACTGTATTTTCTCGATTAAACGGGCCCTCTCTAATAAACGGGCCCCCTCGACTTTGAGGGCTTATATCTCAGCCCAGAGTAAATATCTTACAAATCTGTTTATCGCATTTTTTTAACTCCCACGAGATCCACCGATTCCACTTTTTAAATTTTGGTCGAGCACCCAAAGATTTTGAGGTCGACCTCAAAATTTTCCGATTTTCGAGGGGTTGAAAAATAAACGGGCCGGCCTGTTTAATAGAGAAAATACGGTATTTATGAACCCTGTGATTTTCGACATTTTTTTGTGTAATGTCTGTTGTAGCCATGTCCCCATTTTAAGCGTTTTCCTTTTCAATTCTATTTTGAATTGTATTTTAGATTGAACTTGTTTGGCCTGAAGCATTTATAAAAGCAAACTATTTTTGTAGTTTTTCTCTGAATGTACTTTTGCACTTTTAGATCAAAGAGTAAAGATAATCTATTTATGCAGACTGCAAACCCAAGCATTAATTAATCGGTAAGCACAAGGCTTCTAAGCCAGGTGCCTACAAAATCAGCAAACTGCGTTATTTTGGTTAACAGGTCAGCAAGATCTCTAAATGCGAGTTAGTTATCGTACCTTTTTATTTTATTGCATTTTAATATGATTACCGTATTTATTCTTAGAGAACGACATGTCATTCTATTTTTCAGCAATATTTTCTACCCCTGTCGTTCTGATAGAGACTGTCGTTCTATTTTAGACTTCAAAATTCTAGCCCAAATCAGAAAAAATTATACATTCAACAAAATATCACTATCATACTCAAAACTTTCCTCTAAAATCGATTTATAAGAATAAATCAGCAAATTCTATTTTTTTCATTCTTTTTAGATTGTACAGTCGACTCTCGGTATAGTGCCCCCACTTCAAGTTCGGTCCCGCCTAGGGTCTGATAACTTTTTTACCTCGATTTTGGAATTGTTTAGTCGAATATGATCGGTCAGTCTAATTCCGAAATGGCGTGGATCGAATGATTATCTCGGATAATATTACGAATGATAATAGTTTTCTATTAAGACCGGCATCCCTCAATATGGCGGTAGGCGGAAAAGCCACTTTTTAATTTTTTTGATTTTTCAATTAGCATGAGTCTGGAATATGCAGCTTAGAAGTTTTTTTTTCTGGAATTGTTATTTCTTGAAGTAGCATCATAACCAAAAAAATAACTTCTGAATTGTCTATTCCAGACTAATGCTAATTGAAAAATCAAAAAACGATAAACTGAAAATTGGCTTTTTCGCCGTGGCGAAAAAGCCAAAAAGTGGTTTTTACGCCACCGCCTTCAATATACCGTGCCTCAATTTTTCAAACCAAAAAGCACCATATTAAGAGCCGCGGATCTTTATGATAAAGCTATAATCATTCGCAGAAACACCGTATAAAATCAGTACCTTTCAAAAATTTGGCAGATCAAGGTAAATAGAAATAATCGGACTTCAGATGTGATCAAACTTGAAGTGGAACACAATACCCAGAATATCTTTCACCGGCTTTTTCGACTTCAACACTACACACACTACCGCACTGACCAATGAGGGAAAATATCTGAAAACCACGAAAAATCAGTATTATTTTGCGTTATATTTTGCCACCACAAAAATTTTTAAGGGTGCCAGAGAATTGGGAAAGGAGAAATTTAAGAAAATGCCTTGTGCGCTAAAATAAAATTTATTATTTAGTTAATTTTGGAACAATAAGCTCATAGGCACATTTTCTTTTACTCGAAAAATGTTGATTAAAATTCGAAAAATTATGATGCCATGAAACCTCGACGGCGCCGACAGGCGCCGTCGAAATTTTTTTTGATTTTGGTAAACATAAGGAAAAAAGTCAAAAAATTTCGATCCTGATGGGAGGGGGCACCAATAAGAAAAAAAGCTGACGGGAGGGGGGGGAAAGGTTGGAGAACACGCGCACTTCCTTGCCCCCCCCCTCCCCCTTAGCTACGCCACTGCCCACATGCATGTTTGACAGTCGCTTTAACCTATTTTTACTGAACAAAAACTAATAAATTTGAATTGTAAGAAAATGTATTGAATTCAATATAAAAACCACGTTTGAGTACGGTGAAAGCTGCTCTCACTTATAAATTTTGTCTTTTTAGTCATACATCAGGCAAATAGACATTCCCACTTGCGTAAAACTCAGATTGGTCTCAGAGTGTGCGTAAGTGGGAGCTTTGACTGTAGTCAATTCAAACAGTAATTAATTTTTTTTCCAGCAGTCTATTATTTTTATGAGACACTAATTACATCATCGTCCTACTACCATAGCCATGGGCAGCAAAATAGACCCGCGATGTGTAGGCAAAATACCAGCTGCAGAGAATGCTATAAATCCATTGAGAATCAGCTTATTCTCTATTGAAATGGTCATCAACTTTGCTATTCTCTTCACGGCCACTGGATTCTCAGTACTTTTGTTGAAGACAAAAACATTTAGTTTAATCCCAAAATACTGCTGATCAACGTATTATTTTCTGCCTACAGCATCGCTTTTACAAGGTTTGCTGTTACTACCGTATTTTTTCCGAAAATTACTTCCTCTCTGATAGTTACGCCTCTACAAGAAATATTGAAAATAAATAATTGCGAGATCTTAATATAATCATAGGAAAAATCCCAAATTGCCAATTAAAAATACATTTTTACATTAGAAAATTGCTCCGTTAGCAGATTTTGACCATTGAACTATTTTTTTGCTTTTAAATTTCCTATCGAATGGTATATTGGGGCGACGGTGAATTCATCTGGAGTAAATTCATCTGCACGGTTCAAATCCTTGTCGCAGACATTACTTTTGGCAGAAAATTTGAATAGTATAAGAAGCACTGCCATTTGTGTTTTTTTTTGATAATGTTTAATGCAACTCAATGCAAAATGAGGCTATGGTATAAAATCGCCCCCCCCCAGCCAGCGCAAAATTTACTTTTTCACAAGGGAAAGGACCCGTAAATTCTTGTTTCTCATGGTCTGGAAGGGACAAAAATTGGGCCACTTATCATAGAGGGCCCATTAACAAGAAGATGTTGAACATAGTTTTAAATACTGGGACCTACCGCATAAATAATATTACAAGGGAACATCACATACTGTCGTCGTGATATTGAAAACCCAATATACCTATACCAATAGGACTCGGAATCATGTCTAAGGTAAGTGAATGCGCGCATCTCAACCCAAGCAACCAAGTCCCCTGCGCCCCGAGGGGGGGGGCGCAGGAGGGGGTTAGAGATGCGCGCGCTCACTTACCTTAGACACAACTCCGAGCAAGACTCTTGATCATAAAATGCATATAAAGTCTCTTTTTACCACGGCCCATGTTGAAAAACATTAATTGCAGAGGAATTCACCTGCAGATGAATTCACATAGAGCCTATTGGTATAGGTATATTGGGTTTTCAATATCACGACGACAGTATGTGATGTTCCCTTTTAAGCAGGGTTCGTAATCGTCCTTTTTAAAAGATTTGTCCTTTTTTGGCCCCGAAATCTTTTTTATTTTTGAAGTTTTTAATAATTTTTTTTTCGCTTCAAACTAGCAACAAGCACTGGATAAAATTACTTTTTTCTTCAAAAATGATCAAAATGTCCTTTTTTATGCCCAAATGTCCTTTTTTCGAAATTTTTCATTACGAACCCTGCTTGTAAGGCACGTGCAAAATGGATGTCTAACCGTACTTATAACGCAAAAAGGTCTATTAGTTTTCTTCTTCCATTAAAAAATTATTCTGTTCGTACCATGTTGTAGCTTAGATAAAAAGCTTTAAATGAGCAATTTAAGGAGGGGAAAAGCTACCTACAAGGTTGAAAAATTCGGCCTCGGTGGGGCAGATTTCACCTGGCGGCACGCTATTCCGGATTGTTTGACGAATATCTAATGGTAATTGGGGTCGCTTATTCCGAATCTGGCGCTGAAAAAGTCGAATTATTCCTACACGTTGGTCAAATAACGTAGAAAATCCTATGCTACTTAATAGGCTGGAATTTACCCAAAAACACAAATTTAAATTTGACCTAAAAATCCCATTTTCAGATTTTTTCTAATTTCGCATGCATTAAGTGATGGCTGGTTCTTGCAAAATGACACCTTTCTGTTAAAATCTATCCAGACCTTCCACGATTGTTGCATCAACGTGAATACCTTCCACCAGGTAGCCCTGACCATTGATGGGACGCTTTCTTCTTTCTTTGTCAACAGCTATAGACAATTTAGCAGCCTTAAATTCATACCTTTAATAACCTTCCTATGGCCAGTTAGTTTACAACCCCAAAGACTCCAAAAAATTTAATTTTTAGTGGTCATGTTCACTTATTCTGTATGTTCTAGAAGTATCAGGTAGATTTTAAAGATTTATTCAATGAATTTTCGGTCTTATCCATTGATGGGGGGGGGAGTCTGTCCTTGGTCCCACTGTTTTTTTATTTTTATTATTTTTAGGCTTAGGCAAGGTTAGGCCAACTTATATTAGGCGAGACTCAAACATGAGTTCGAAATATGTTCGAGTCCGTCCTAACATACCCTGGCCAACACTTGCCTAAGCATAAAGCTTAAAAAATCACAAAAAATACAAGAGGGGCAACCAAGGCGAAAAAGAAACCAACACCCCCCCCCCACATTAGGGAATAGAGGCGATTTATTTTATGAATATGGAGAATTTAAGGGATCATTGAAACAATCCCGCTGTTCCTGGCATGGGAAGGACTGAATGTGGCTAGTTGGCTGGCAAGTTATTTTGGTTTAATTACAGTAAACCTTCAACACTCGATTTAGCTTGGGACACAAAGTAAATTTTTAAATTTTTACCAATTTTTTTTGTGTGAAAATGATTTATAAGTGTACATGAACAGTTTTTTCCAAGCCTTTGTGAAAAAAAGGACAATCGAGTGCTGAGGTACCTCGGGTTAATTACGTAGTTAAATTTTTGTGATCTTATAGGCCCGAACTCAGTTTTTAGTTTTTTGAGACCCCATTTTTCCCCTGATTTCCGTTTCCTACCTTGATAAAACCAACAAAAAATATTGAGGAGCGATTTTTTCACACGCCCTTTGAATTGATAAAACAGTCTCTTTGAAAACAATGAAAATTATTTGACTTTAAATAAATGAATCTAAATTTGAAAAATGAAATAAAAATTGTAAAATATCAACTTTATTTCGGCCCACCTACATAGATCTTCTGATACAAAAAATCCAACTTAAAGAGGTATGCCCGTGCGCGACTTGGAGAAAAGGCGGGCACCAGCAGTTCTTTTCTTTCTTGGCAAACTTTACATACGTTCTCTTCTTGAGTTTTTAAGTTTTCTGTCTAGTTTCTTAAAGTAGGAAGTTTAAAGTAAAATTTTTTAAGTTTAAATTAAAAAAAATTAGGTCATAAACATCAGATTTGACCATACAGTCAAACTTCTATATAAGCTACACCTTGGGACCGATCCTAGATGTAGCTTATAGAGAGGTGTAGCTTATATAGGGGTATATTATACGGAACATACCCCATTTGCGACCGGACTCAGGCGTAGCTTATAGAGAGTGCAGCTTATAGAGAAGTTTGACTGTAGTTGGAACGCCGCCGTTTCGGCACCGATCGCCGCCGGGCATTTTCTTCGTGTTTTTCAGAAATAGTGGTTTGCAAGTGGCAGATCATAAGGTCAATTTGAGTTGCTCTACAAGATATTCCAGGACCGCCTAGACTTTTATGTAATAAAATTTTTCGCCGCCGGGTCGGCGACGAAAAAAGTTTATTTTTAGCCAGTTTTCGCAAATTTTTCGGCACCGACCCGACGGTCAAAATTCTATCACATAAAAGTCCGGGTAGTCATGGCCTATCTTGTAGAGCAACTCAAACTGACTTTATAATGTGCCACTTGCAACCCAGTATTTCTGAAAAATCACGAAGAAAATGCCCGGCGGCGTTCCAACTATGGATTTGACTAAAGACGAGTGAAAAATGTAATCATGCAAAAAAATTTGCTGGTCCTCCGCCTTAACTTTTCAAAGCGCAAAGGCAGCACCTTTAATGTTTAATATAAAACTTGAATATCGGTGAGTGTTTCAGATGCTCACTTTTTGTGCATAATCAATCGACTAAGGTACAAGAAGTTGAAAGCAGGCAATTTGTCTGGAAAATACCAGGTAATTTCTACAATGCACAAATATTTTTAGCTAACAATAATGATGCCAATTCTAGATTATAGTAAATATTCGAACTATTCGTTCACTCAACTTTCTATCTATTCTCACTTCTGCCGCAATTTCATCACATTGGCCATACTGACGGTAATTATGGTGTACTACAAGCCTAAGTAAATTTAGCAAGCACAACTAAGCTCAACTTTGTATTCTTTGGGTCATTCATTTAATGCTACGTTGTGTAATACAAGAACCAAACGACCAAACTTAAATTTTTTGTGAAACTAAGAACATTTGGTCATTTTTAATCAAGAATTGCCAATTTCTCCGGCGCTTATTGATTTTTGAGCACCGAAAATAAAGATTATGACGTAAAATTTCTAAAATTCTAAAAATTTTGGGTCTCTAATAAAGTACCGTATATACTCTATATACGGTACACTCTCTAAGAAAAAACTCTCCTTTTTGACTAGGATTTCAGACTTGAGGCTATTTTCGATTGACGATTTCTCGATTATTCAGGGTTGGAAATCAAACGAGCATGTGCCTTCAAAGGACCATGGTTTTTAACGCAGCGACATTTACGAAATTCGAATTAGCGGCGGACACTAAAATTTAAATTTTTATGTCTTAGACTAGGAATAACTGATAGTGATATAAGTAGTCATGGTATAGTGAAGTAGCAGAAGTCGTCCGATCTGGCAGTGTCAAGCAACCTTGGCTCGACTCGTAGATGGTAGTAGTAAGGGTGTCGTCTAGACAACCTTTTTCCGGGTACCCCGCAATCCCATCAAAGTGACAGGTCATTGTTGTCTAGACGCGGTTCGTTGATTTTAGATAATTAGTTAGAAAAAACACCGGTTATGCGTAAGTAATCTGTGCGCCGGTAATGTGTGCGCAGTAAAGTGTGCGCCAGTAATGTGTGCGCCAGTAATGTGTGCGCGTATCTGTGCGCCGGTAATGTGTGCGCCAGAATATGTATGATAACGATAGCTACCTAAGATGGTATCCTGAATACGTGTAAATACGTTCCTAACAGGTATGCACATCCAGATAGATGATTATCGATAATACCTTGGGGAAATACCTTGGCGTTATGTATATATCTTCTCAACACATATAGCACAACCCTAGGTGGTCTATGTCCAATAGTGTTAATCTATTCAATAGCTAAGATCGACTTTGAATGACCCAAACCCTTTTTTAGTGGTTTTGGTCCAGATCCACCCTAAATGCTTTTAATCAACTTTCAGTGGTCTTCATGTTATTGTGTTGGGCAGGGTTGATCGCTTTGTGCGCAAGACCAGCACACTCCCGTTGCAAGGATACGCGAACATGTGTGGTTATGTCGGATTTTGAATGTGGATAGCTGTTAAGGGAAGGTGCCCAGCTGGTTTTCCTACCTGCCCTGAGACTTCTTAGTTCTCTAAAAACTATTTGAGCCAAGAAAAAAAGGTTTGCCACCGCCGGGATTCGAACCTGTAACATTAAAAAAATGGAGAATCACTTTATCAGAGGATCAATTTACCTCGGATCAATTTAAGGGTGAAACAGAAACCAGTTATTCGAATGATCGAATCGTATTCAGGATACCATTCTGGTAGGCGTCATTATCATACCTATTCTGGCGCACACATTACCGGCGCACACTTTACTGGCGCACACATTACTGGCGCACAGATTACGGCGCACAGATTACTGGCGCACACTTTACTGGCGCACACATTACTGGTCCACACTTTACTGGCGCACACATTACTGGCGCACAGATTACGGCGCACAGATTACTGGCGCACACTTTACTGGCGCACACATTACTGTCCACACTTTACTGGCGCACACATTACCGGCGCACAGATTACGGCGCACAGATCCCGCATAACCCCCCCCCCCCCACCAATTCAAATTTCTCAAATGCCGCTGCGTCCAAAAACCATGGTCCTTCAAAGAGTATTTACAGTAAAAAAATATTTGAATAAACGACGTTCCGAGCCCTACTCTTGAAGTTGTGTCGATTGTAAATTGACTGTAAAAAGTAAATTTATTTTTTGTTTCTTTATTGTCAAAATGCATTTTTATGTATTGTAACCTTCTATACCTTGCTTTACAAGATGAGAATAAATTTCTGCATTTTCTTGCAATGTAACGCGTCGGTATACCGTACACCCCTTCAAAAATTTTAGAAATTTCGGTGGGCGTTTAGAAAATTTAATAGATGCAAACCTGATTACACAAAGCCAGGCTAATTTTTTCTGAGATTTAGAAAATGGTTAAACTTTCTTTTGCACCAAGTTTACTTTTTCGTTCACGACTTTTTTGTCTTTCCTTCTTTCTATTTACGAATTTTAATTTTCTTTGTCCATACTTTAATGTTTATTGTGCATTATTGAAGAACTTGCACAAAATCATATGGCAAGAGTTCGTTATCCGGTCATGTCCCGAAATACAGTTTTGACCACTTTTTGAGCTTCCCAGATCGTCATTAGGTGACAAAACATATTTTAAAATATTGGGAAAGCACTTTGCGAAAAAAAAAATTTTTGGTCAGAATTTGACTTTTTTGACTTGGAGACCAATGTAAACCATCTTATATAAGTAATTCTACCATGTTTTGATGGCTTGAGCTAGGCAAAAGAGCCTCTTAACGCATTTTATGATCACGCGTCTAGCTAGGAATCATGTTAAGATGATTGAGCATTTTTCCAATTTTTTCGAACCCATTTTTTTGATTAATATATTTTCTAATGTTCTTATCTTGGTACCCCAGAGCAAAAAAAACCAATTTTTGATCAAAAAAATTTTTTTCAAAGAATGTTTTCGTAAATCTTTTAAAAATGTTTTGTCGCCTAATAACGACCTGCGAAGCGTGGGAAAGTGGTCGAAATACGATTTCGGGACATGATCCGATAACGAGTTTATCCAATCATACCTTGTTAAAAACTAGAATCGCAGAGCTACACGTGGTGTGATTATTTAGTGAAAAAAGGCCAGAAAACTATCAAGAAAAAGACAAAAGAAAAATCTGCGACAAAAAGAAGTAAATTTGGGACAAAAAAGGTATAAGCCCTTCGAAAACTTAAAAAGTTGTGGCTTCTTAATTGTAATGACTAAAATGTTTAATTTGAAGTTGCAAATACTATGAGTACCTGCTGGCATCCCATGCTTTTGACCTTTTGATTGCAGTGTATTCTCTGTGTCTGCCCCTTCCATTACTTCTCACTCATGATCAACTCCAGAGACACTTCTTGTATGTCAATTTAAAAATTACCTTATTTCCTTTGAAATAACGTCCGTTGTAGCTTTTGAGCATCTATTTGCTATTTTGAAGCGAAAAAAATATTTTAAAAATTAAAAAAAAAGAATCAACTTAGATGGACAAATCATTTTTCTGCTATCAGAAAGACTTTTTTCTGCTGCAAAATAACTTTTTCTTTCTGCAAAAAATATTTTTTGCAGCAAAAAAAAGCCGACTTGCAGCATAAAAAGTCTTTTGGTAGCATAAAAAAGTTTGTTCAACTTAAATACCGTATTTCCTGTAATTTAGCCCCCCCCCTTCTCCTAATTTAGCCTCCCTCTCTAATTTAGCCCCCCGCCCTCAAGTGAGGATCCAAAGAATTTAGCCCCCCCCCTCTTAACCGAAAAAAATATTTTTCGTGGTCATTTGGGGTATATAACCAGTGGAATCGGTCATTTCATTTATTCTTAGTTTTGTGCTGTGGTGGTGGTTGTGTTGGATCAGTTCTATGGTTGAATTAGTTTAGTTGGCTGGTTCGTTCCGACTGTATTGGTTCAGCTGGCTGAATCAGTCCAATTGGATGGATTGGTCCAAGTGTATCGATCCAACTGACTGGATTGATTTATCTAGCCCTATATATGACGATTATATTAACATTACGAACCCAGAATTTTACATTAATTGTTAGTACAGGGTGGCGCAAATATTCGCCGGGATTTGTTTCGCTCATATCTTCTTCCATTGGTCGTGTCTAGGCGAGATATTTTTTTTATTTGAAAGAGGACACTCCGAATAATCTAATGACATAAAACATGCATGATGGCATTTGAAAAAAAAATCGACAAAAAGAAAAACAAAGGTTGTTACACTTTTCGACCCTGAAATGGCGTTTTTTCTGCCGGAAATTTTAAAAAACTTTCATTCTCAGGGGCTTCCTTATCATTAAAAAAAATTCGACTAACGGGTAGCCCAGAAACTCAGCTTTCTAACAAGCTATTAACTGACTGAATAAGTTTCAAAAAGTTGGAGAGATCGGTTTTTCAATGGACTACATTTTAAAAAAATTTGCTTCACTAAAAGACTTTTTCTCCAACTTTTTGAAACTTCATTCAGTCAGTTAATAGCTTGTTAGAAAGCTGAGTTTCTGGACTACAGGTTGGTCGAATATTTTTTTTAATGATAAGGAAACCACTGAAAATAAAAGCTTTTTAAATTTCCGGCAGGAAAAGCGCCATTTCAGGGTCGAAAAGTATTTCAACCAAAAACAAATATTAACAATAAAAAACAGCAAATCTCGTTCAATATTGCGAAACTCTTCATCAATGCTTCCTTCTTGGAGATCAACGCGTAGTTGGAGTAGCCGACCTGATTGCTTGCTGTACCATTTTTAGGGAAATTTTAGGTGAAATCCTCGGAAAATTATTTGCTTCAGTTTGTTGAGATCGGCTAGTTGTCTTGGTAAACTTGGTCTTTCATCCACCCAAATAAAATAATGGCACGGAATGAAATCGAGCAAAAGTTTAACACGTAAGCAAAGCACGTTAACAAAACTAACAAATGGCGAATGAGGTATCATCCTATTGCTTCAAACGTCCTCTTTCATGTGAAAAAAAGATCTCGTCGAGACACGATCAATGAAAGAAGATATGAGTAAATCAAATCCCGGCGAAAATTTGCGCCACCCTGCAAATTTTATGTTGTTATGAAATCCGAATAAACTTGTTGATGTTCGTCAAAATTTTGTCCCCGGGAGGAGGCTCAAAAATTTAGCCCCCCTTCTAATTTAGCCTCCCCTCTAATTTAGCCACCCCCCTCTAAATGGGATCCGAAAAATTTAGCCCGGGGGCTAAATTAAAAGAAAAACGGTAGCTGTTTTGATTAATTTGAATAGGTGGTTAGATGGCCATGTTCTCTATAAATTCAAATTTTTCGATCTTTTCGCACTTGAAAATCTGGGCCCATCCCTCAATATTAACTATTAATTAACTTGATCCCGTTTTTTATTCGTAGTTTTTGAGCTTAGCCAAGGTTGTACAGCGTATCTCAGGACTGATTCAAACATGAGTCTAAATAATTTTTAGCCCGTCCTAAAATAGCTGGCCAACCCTTGCCTAAGCCCAAAATTAGAAAAAAATTAACAGGAGGAAGGGATAGATGGCAAGTTAAAAAATCGTACTCATCAAAGGATAGAGTAAAATCTTGAGATCGACCGTTTTGCTGTTTTGAACCAAAAAAAAACCCCACGTAGGAATTCTTTCTTGGAATATTTTCCTCCCAAAAATGTGAAAACCACTTTTTGAACCTCCCGGTCTTTATTAGGCTAGAAAAAAAATTAAGTGGAAGACGGATATTTAAAAAAAATTACTTTTTGCGTTGGGAGACCGAGGTAAACCACCATACTCTATTTTCATATTCTACTCTGTTTTGGTCACTGGAGCTGGGCAAAAAAAGCATTTACATACGTTTTTGATCAAGAGTCGCTCTCGGAATAAAAAAACCCGGGTCTATTTTTGTCTAATTTTTAAAATATTTTTTTCAAATTCCAATTTACATTTTGGATTATTCCAGCAAAATAGTGCTCCGCAGAAGTAGCAACCAGATCAGCTCGATGCAACCACGCCATAACCATCCAGTGATCAATGCTATCGGCGAGAATTTGATAGTATACAAGGGCAAACTCAATACTTTAGAGGTTTGACAGCCAGCTGGGAAACGGGTGAAAGACGAGCCAGCACTGTGTCTCCTCACTGTTCTACCAGTCTGCAGGAAGTGGATAAACGCATAAACTCTTCTTTTAGCAACTAACTAACTTACCAGTTTAATGACACTAGAAATTTGGTTTATTATTGTATATACAGTTGCTTGCCAGTCACTTTGTGCGGTAAATCTCAATAAATAAACAAAACTTTATATTTTATACTAGGGTTGGGAAGAACGAAAACATGCCTACCTTTATCCCCCCCTCCGCTAGAGTCAGAAATAAAAAAAGTTTAAAGGACCATAGCCGTCGCCGACAACGATAATTCAACAAATTTTTGCTCATCATAAAAGGTTGATCAAAGATTTAACTGATCGAGATTTTTTAACTTTTCTGCGTAGTTTTTCCCGAAGGCCCGTGTTGTGATCCTGCTCTCTTCTGGTCTAAAACTATCAGTAACAAAGTTGTCTGACAGGACTAGTGGCCAAACGTGTATGGCTTCAAATAGAAACTTATAGTTGTTAAGATGTTGTTCCTTTCTCTGTAATTTTTCCTAAAGTTTCTTCTTTAGTTACAGCAGTGGTATTCAGGTTGGTTAGTGGAGTCAGTAGATCAAAAGTTGCTCGTGATCCTACTCGAGCAGTGAATTATTTTTGACTCGAGTATAACTAGTGAATTCAGCTATTTTGAGTAGAGTTCTACTCGCGAGTTTTACGAGTAGAATAGCGCAGCTTTGACTAAAGTAGAGTTCTGCTCGTAAGTTCCTGGTAAAATCTAGTCCAATTTTTACTCGTAAAAATCTAAAGTATATTTCTACTCAAATCAGCTGAATTTACTTAAAATTACTCACTGCTGGAGTAGGATTGGGTGTAGCTCGTGATCCGAAACTTTACTCGTGTGTCTGAAACGAGTTTGAGTACAGTCAAACCCGATAACCGGACCCTTGATAAACGGCACCCCGATAAACCGGCACCTTTGATAAACCGCACCATATCGACACTTGATTTGGCCAGCTACTAGACACTTTAAGGAAATACACCCCGATAACCGGCACCCTAAGGTCGGTCCCTAAGGGTGCCGGCTTATCGAGGTTTGACTGTAGATCAAGCGCAACCCGTGATCTTTGAATCTACTTGGCCGGTCTGACACAGGTCGAGTACAGTATAACCTCTACTAGTCCCCATGGGAAATCAATTTTGAACCCTGAATAATTTTGAAATCGTAGATCAAAAATAACCTTAACTCTGAAATTTTAGTCAAAAAAATCAGGGTTAGGGGATTATTAGAGGTGGATATTAAAAGAGGTTATATCGGTGGATCACTAGTTACTTACTTCACTAAACCACCCGAATACCACCCCAGATATAAAACGCCCCTAAACAAGCTTTTTTTATTTCTGACTCTTGGGAGGTAAGAGCTGTTTTCGTCCCGTTTTGAAGATGAGACTCAAAATGACTCAGGATGAGACCCATCGTTAACTGTGGAATTTCCCGTTCTACCTTACACAGTTATTAGTTTTTGACCAAAAATTAAAAAAAAACTGACGATTTTGGAATTTTTGCTTGAAGCAAGAAGCCTTATCCTGCTAAAGTCAGGGAAGAGTTGGTTTGAAGACTTATTTCACAAAAAGCCTAATTTTCACTAACAGGAATGGTTTTCAAATAGCCTAAGCCTTTCAAGGTCAAAGATTATAATTTCAGCCAAAGCAAATCATATTCTAAAAAGGCCGAAACTTCTGGTCAGGTGAGCAAAAAGCAGTCAAGCTGCAGAGTGATTCTTAGGACAAGCTGGTCTTATAACCTAAATTTGCCTTAAGTTTAGTCAAATTATGCTGAGAAGCTGACTATTGTGGCCCTTCTAATGGATTGTTGCTGAGGGTTGTCATGACAAAATGGTCTTGCTCAGGCATTACGCCTGAATGCATGCTAGTGGTTATTGAGTGTGGGGGGAAGGTATGTGCCCTGTGTTTATTCTAGCCTTTTGCACCTCTCTGACAAGCTCTCATCCAATAAGAAGTATTTAGCAGTCTTTTCTATTCATTAGCAGCACCCATTACTTTTATTACTATTATTGTTTTGACAACCTTTTGTTTATGCAATCACCATTTGTTTTTTAATGCTGTTTTTTTAATGAAAAAGATGGTAGTGGATTAGACTATTTAATTTAAGTGCTTTTGTTAAAGTTGTAGTTTTGAAGAAACTGGGTTTAGTCTCTTTTTTTTTACAAGGTGTTAATTAACTATATAATTTTAACAGTTTACTAAGGAGAAAGATACATTAAGATAATTAGCATATATCCTTTTGATATTAAAGTGATTTTTTTAATTGTCAAATTATCTCATGTGAAAGAGCAGAGAAAATAATCGAATATAAAGAATTTGGCTTCTGAAGTATTTAGCAAATTCTTAAAAAAATTTCCAAAAAAACTTAAAATGGCTGGGATGGTGGATATGAAGTTCCCCTAGAGGTCATTTAACCTAAACCGTTTTTATATTATAATGTTTTTTAAAAGAATTTTCTGAGTGGGGGAGGGGTGCCTACAATGGAGATTCCGACCTACAGCTCGAAAGGATCAATATTTACTATAGGGGGCCTTAGGCCTTGTACACAATGGTGGACTGTAAATTCAACAATCCTCACTTGCTTGCAGTGAGCAGTGTGAGTCAGGATTGTTCATTTTTTTCAACATTTTTCGATCAATACTAATTTGATCAATAGCTTATTTGGTAGCCCTGAATGTCAGCTATACGATGGCACCAACGAAATGATTTTTGAAAAAAAAGTTATGGCCATTCCGAGCGAGGATTGTTGTATTTACAGTCCGCCATTGTGAACAAGGCCTTAGCCCGGTTAACTCCCCCCCCTTGCATACGTTCATGGAAGGATTAATAGCATTCACTTTTTTGCAGTCATATTTGGTTGTTATCCGATTGTTCTACCATGTTTTTCGACGTGGACCATGGCAAAAAAAGCCTCCATGCGTTTTATGATCGAGTGTCAGTTTGTGCTGCTTCACAGCATAAATGTATAACGCTAGTCTAGGGTAGCAAAAGCCTTAAAAATTATTTCAGAAACACAATGCTAAGTTTGAGTTAAGTGTTAAAAATGATCGTTAATCCACAGTAACCCAATAATAAATTATTACCAAAATTAGGAACGTAGGCTTCTCATAATGGCAATTACTTTTTAGATTAGTCATTTTGCTCCGAAATTTATTATTTGGTTCTACTTTATTATAAATTCCATAAATGCGCGAAATAGTTCACATCCAAGCAGGCCAATGTGGAAACCAATCGGGGCCAAGGTTGGTCATTATGCTGAATTGCTAAAACCAGTATTTTGTACTTGTAGTTCTGGGAAGTGATCTCGGATGAGCATGGTATTGAGCCAACTGGTGCCTACAATGGAGATTCCGACCTACAGCTCGAAAGGATCAATGTTTACTATAATGAAGCTAGTGGTCTGTCTATTTGCAGTTTTTAATTTTTTTTTAAGGGTAGAGCGAAAATTCCGAGAAAAATCCTGGAATCCTAATTATGACAGCAGAATCCTGTAACCGTATTTGTATTCAGCATGGTCGATTGCAAATTATAAATCCTTCTAATTTTATCTCACTGTACAATTTCGTATTCCTTTCGAGACAAAAATTTTGAAAAAAACTTAAGTTTTACTGTGAGATTGGCTCAAATTGAAAAACCCGTCAAAATATGTGAATCTCCGTCAAATTTATTTTTTACCCCGTCAAATTCAAATTTCAAACAAAATATGTAAATCTCCCGTAAGCTTTTTGCGAAAATTCGATTGAGCGGATCAGATTTCCAGTCAGATGGGCTGAATCGCTCAGAATTCCATCCTGAATCATTCTCAACCATCTGAAACCACCCTAACCCATCCTTATTGCTCCAAGCTAAACTTACCGTATATTCTCTATTTAAGGCCCGCTCTCTAATAAAAGCCCCCCGTCAATGACCTATATCTCAGCCCAGAAAAATAATTTTTCAAGTCTTTTTTTTTGCGTTTTCTTAGTTAGCACGAGTTTACCTAATTCCACTATTCAGATTTCAGTTGAGCACCCAAAATTTTTAAAATCGACCCAAATTTGAAAAATAAAGGCCCTGGGGCCTTTCATAGAGAGTATACGGTAAGGGTATCAGCATCGAGTTTTTGCCTAACAGGGACGTCGGAAAAAAAATTTAGCTGAATTTTCTCGGTGCCATTAAAAGTACCTTCGAAAAGCAACAAAATAAATTTTTGTCTTGTTTCCTGTAGACATTATAATACAATCCCCTGTTGTACTACAATTTTGAAACCAGAACTACGCCTATTTTTTCGATCATTTTTATTTAAATGCTTGCAAAAATTAAGCCCGAAAATCTTTACTGTTACTTTCTGATTAGTTTCACACAATTTGAATTTTTCATTGAAAAGGACGGAGAAGTTTAAGAAATTTATAAAGCTTTATAATCATAACGAAAAAAATTCAAAAATTTGCTTTTAGGTGGAAAATATGTGCCTAGAGCAGTTTTAGTAGATCTGGAGCCAGGCACTATGGATTCCGTGCGAGCAGGTCCTTTCGGACAGCTTTTTCGACCTGACAACTTTATTTTTGGCCAAAGTGGAGCGGGCATAACTGGGCTAAAGGCCATTACACTGAGGGTAAGTAGTGTATAAGAGATTGCACAATTTAAAAATATTAGGTTATTACATATGTTTTTGCATATTAGTGTTTTGCAGAAATTCGCTTGCTCTGCCTGTTGTTTCCGGCATTTAGCAAAAAAAGTGTAGCTTTCCAAGCTTTAAAAAATGTTATAATTTTAATTTGTTAATTGAGTTAATTTTCAATGACAAAAACAACAAATTCGCACAAATATATAAAATAACCTAATATCAGTGAATTAAAAACACCTGCACATTCGACTTGCCTCGGAATTGATATTTGGGCCGCGATCGAAATTTTAGTTTTGCTGAAATCGGAACCGCAACTTTTTTTTCCAAAACCAAAAATGGTAACCGTAATTATACTATTTTTTTGCCACGAGAATCCGAAAAAGGAAAATTTGGAATTTCAACTCTACTGTATATCTTCTGAAATTTTGAAGGTGCTGAGCTTGTGGATAACGTACTAGATGTTGTGCGCAAAGAGGCTGAGGCTTGTGATTGTCTTCAGGTGAGCATTCACATCTCCTAGTTAAACTTACCAAAAGCTATGACTGTAATGACGCTAGCGCCAATTTTTAATAAAAAAAATGGCATAAACTTACTTATTGGGTTGACGCCATCCCCTTTTCTGAAAAATGACTCACGATGACGTCCCAAGCTATTTTTTTTTGCTTGACACACTAAAAAAGATTTTTAACATTTTCTGAACCAAAAGTCTGATATTTTTCATATTTTTTGCTTCTACTTTGAAAAGTGGATGGTCTATTAAAGGTAATTTAGGGCTATTTTCGGTGATTCATCTGCTTTTTTAGGCTTGGACTTATGCAAGGGTAAGCCAGCGTATGTTAGGACGGATTCGAACATGTCTGTCTTACAAATCACATAAAATGGCCTTAAATTACTACAAATAGACCATCTAATTTTCAAAGTAGAAGCAAAGAATTTAAAAAAATCAGACTTTTGGTTCAGAAAATGTTTAGAGATCTTTTTCATTGTGCCAAGCAAAAAAGTAGCTTGAAACGTAATTTCGGGTCATTTTCCAAAAAGGGCGAGGGGTGGGGGATGGCGTCAACCCAATAATTACCTATTTTTATGTTTTTTAGGGTGATTGCACACCAAAACAGTTTGGCTGACCTTGGTACCCAAAGGCAAAAAGTCGAATATTGCTCATTTTTTTTTCAAAAATGATTTTATCCACACAAAAACATATTTTACGTTGTTAAGTAAATCACCAAAAAAATTTAGAGACGCTTTGGGAAGGTTCGGAGTACTACAATTTTTCCCACATTTCAACTTTTTTCACAAACCAAATCAGTATCATCCAAAAAATTGAATTTGGATTAAAAAGTTGAAAAAAGATGTCCATGTTTTTATTAGCCGTCTATGCATCTTATTTAAAGGGATTCCAAATGACCCACTCCCTTGGCGGAGGCACTGGTTCTGGCATGGGCACACTTCTTATCTCCAAGATTAGAGAGGAATATCCAGACCGGATCATGGCCACGTAAATGAGCATTCCTTAAAACTTTTATTGGTTTATTTATTTTCTAGTTACTCGGTAGTGCCTTCTCCCAAGGCTAGTTTTGCATTATTATTTTTTAACAATGTATTATATTGTGTGTTTGCAGGTTTCAGATACCGTGGTGGAGCCGTACAATGCTACTCTATCGGTGCATCAGTTAGGTGAGATTTTGTCTTATAAATACCGTAAATTTTCTAATAGACCCCCCTTCCCTCGATTTTGAGTAGAGTTAATAATTTTCAAAACTGTTCAGCTCTTGGTTTTTGCACCCAAAATCTCGAGATCGACCCAAAATTTTTCCGATGTTCCAAGTTAAAATATAGAACAAGTTGTTTTGAACAACCTGGGGCTATATTAGAAAATTAAGGGGATAGCTTTTTGATTACTTTATTTTTCCAAAAAGGATATCGTTCTATACCGTCCGCTTTACCCATTCCTTTTATTCATGCTGACCGCATTGCGGATGCATTGTGAACACCAAAATACTAATGAGGCTGCTGACGCGGAAGAAAAACGGATTATTGTCAACGTAGTGTTAGTGATGGCCAAGCCCTGAGCTCAAACCTAAGCCTTTTGGCCTAGGTGAAAATTATTGGGAGTTGGGTTTTTAGGGAAGGGCGGGGGAGGTTGTATGCTAGTATATGACACTAGCGCCGAAAGAGTATTGCCAGAAAATATCAAGACTACCAATCAAACATAACATCACACATATATTTGCAGTGGAAAACACGGATGAGACCTTTTGCATCGACAATGAAGCCCTATACGACATCTGCTTCCGAACTCTGAAACTGACAACTCCTACCTACGGAGACCTCAATCATCTGGTTAAAACAGTTACAACCAATTGAAAGCAACTTATAACCTGTCTGTTTGCAGGTATCCATGACAATGTCTGGGGTGACCACTTGCTTGCGCTTTCCTGGACAGGTACTTTTTTTTGGAGGGAAAAATAATTATGACCAATTTTTAGTTGAATGCTGATCTCCGAAAATTGGCTACAAATATGGTTAAATTTTTGACTTGAAAATTGTAAACAATGCGTTGTTCAGGTGCCTTTTCCCCGCCTGCACTTCTTCATGCCTGGTTTTGCCCCGCTCACTTCTCGGGGCAGCCAGCAGTATCGAGCGCTCACAGTGCCGGAGCTGACACAACAAATGTTTGATGCCAAAAACATGGTAGGTCTGACAATTGCCCATAAGTCCTAATAATTCCCTACACTAAAAGGGGCAGAATAGATCTGTCCGTATTTTTAAAATGAAATTTTCGTGGGATTGTGTTTTAGTATGAATTTGTTGTCAAGTTTTTTTTACAGTTAGCCTCTCATTGTGTAGCCAAGATTGTCAGCTACAAAATTTAAGTCAAGTTTAATCAGTTAGAGTAAAAACTCAATCCAAAACAAAAATTCATTTGAAAAAGCGGACAGAACTTTGGGACGACCTGATATTTTTTTGGCTGTAGGTGAAAGCACTCCTCAAATTTATTTTTACCTTCTTAAATTCAAATTTAATAAAATATGTGTTTACCTCCTTAAATTATGTATTTACCTAGTCAAATTGAAATTTTTACCTTCTCTAATCTATTTTTCATCAACTAAGCTCCAGTCTAAGATATTTGTGCAAGAAATGGAGACTCTGATCTCTTAGCACACAATTATTATACCAATGTGCAGTGTTTTCTTAGTGGGGTCTTTTCTACATTAGTTTTAGCGAGTGTACATACACTTGACGACTTCTAAATGCTAAAAGTTTCCATTCTTTACACAAAGTATGAACTTGATGTGTCAAATATGGCTGGTAAAGAACAAATTCTAAGAGGTAAACACAAAATTTGAGGGGTGTTTTCAATTCGAGAATATTTTTTCCAAATTTCCTTCATTCAACATTAATTTCATTGTTGTCTACATTAAATTCAGACCTAACCCAACTCTAACAAAATTTGGTGATTGAACTCTAAGGAAAGCTTTAAAAGCATCTTTATATATCTAATGATGGCCAGAAGAATCTGAATACAGTTCAACTCAATTTAACAGCCCTCAATTTAATGCCCCTTGGGACCGTTAAATTTTGTTGACTGTGTTGATATTAGGTACATTTTGTCACATTTAGGAAGGGTATTTATTAGAAAAAATACGAAACTCATTAATTGTTCACAAAATCCTGTTCTTGAACTACTCAAAATTATCGGTAAACCCATAAAAAACACCTTCACCTTAAAACAGCTTGCCAAAAAACAAAATTTAGATGGCGGCTTGCGACCCAAGACATGGTCGTTACTTGACTGTAGCTGCCATTTTTCGTGGCCGCATGAGCATGAAGGAGGTAGACGAGCAGATGTTAAATGTTCAAAATAAGGTTGAATTTAAAAAAAGTTAAAAGTGGTGCGTAGATGTTCGGTTCTTTTTGTGTCATTTTTTAATTCGCTCCTTTTTTTAATTTTGAATTTTTGGCAGTTTGGAACACAAGTTTGAACCGTCCTAACGTGAGACAGCCTATTTTGCGGCTAAGGCTTTGCCTAGATTAAAAAACTTTAAAATGCACTAACCAGGGAACCTTCAGAAGTGTTTTTTTTTTCAAAGACTTCGTTGACAGATTTTTTTGAAGATTCTGTAGAGCACCCCGAAGTATACAAAGTGCTGCTGATACCTCCAGGTCCTTTGTAAAATTGCGGAGAACGGGGTACCCAAAGTTGCCGAAAAACCATGATACGACGGGTATCATGGGTTTTAGCCCACTTTTCAATCTGTCTAGTTTTATGAGTATTTTGAATATGCAACTTGTATGGGTATTTTTTATGCATATTATACTGTTGGTAGCCAGAACTTTAAAAAGCCAGTCACGGATTTTCGAAATGTCCGAAAGAGACCGATACATTATTGTGGTGGAAATCAAAACAGTAGCTGTTTTTTTAAATTTATTTGCTATTTGAATTCCCGCACAATCCTGTATCGGTATCTGCATCATGTATCGACCTCTTTCGGACATTTTGAAAAGCCGTGACTGGCTTTTTAAATTACTGGCTACCAACAGTATAATATGCATAAAAAATACCCCATACAAGTTGCATATTCAAAATACTCATAAAGCGGTCCTAGTGCAGAAGCGGTTGCCAAAATTTGCCTTGGTCCCCCTGTTGTTTTTTTGCAAAATATGCCTTGGTCCCCTGTTGTTTTGAAGGTGGTCATGGTCAAGGTGATCATGTTAACCATAATCACCATGATCACTTATATCACTATATTAATATAACTATAATGAACAAGGGCAACTCAAGATCCTTACTATTGTTACAAATGTACAAACATAACAAACATAAAACTAGACAGATTCAAAAGTGGGCTAAAACCCATGATACCCGTGATAAACCCATGATATCATGGTTTTTCGGGTGCGCGCGACAATTCACCCCCAGCCGATTCACCCCGGAGCCGATTCACCCCCGACCGATTCACCCCAGCCGATTCACCCCCAGCCGATTCACCCCCGGCCGATTCACCCCAGGACGATTCACCCCCAGCTATAATTCACCCCATCATTATTTATTAAAAAGACACACAAATATTCAAGGAGTTCTTTATTCAGAGTAAATTTGGAAAATCTTCGAAAGATCATGGTATATTAAACAAGAGCATGAAATGAGCTACTCTCCCATCATAAAATGCATTGCAATTCCACTGTGCTTCTGGTACTCTAATTGCGTTGATGGCAGCTACTTCATAATCCACCGAGAAAGTTGTTATAAATTATGGATCTTGAATGCAAAAGAGCTAAAAACAGAGAAAAAACCAGCTCCCGTCCACCTTCCAAACAGAGTAGAATTTATAGTATTCCGAATAGCAAAGTTGATGTTTCCTGGAGCGACTAGACCACCAGCTTCTCGAATCCGATGTCTTTGCACTGGATTTTTTAAAGCACTCTTTGTAATTTCGGCTTGAATGGATTGAGACGGAGGAAAGAAGCGCGTTGAAAATCTGAGCCGGGTTCTGAAATCGGAAACATACCGAGATTTTCACATACTGCCAGAAAGTTCGTGTAGTGTCGCGACTTTCTTTTTGTTTACAGAAGAGAAATCCGTCCAAACAAGCTTCTCCTTGACTTTCTCCGAAAAAACCTTAACAGGGTTGCTTTGAGAGTGATTATAACAACAATAAAGGCACACTACCGAAGAAGCCAGAATAGCTACCGGAGTTATTTGCTCATCAGCAGCAGAAACACGAGGATCATCGTCTCAAAACGCAAAAAAAAACCCAAACGCGTCTCACGAGGCTGATATCAAGCACTATTCGAAACCTGTGATTAATTGGATACAGATTATAAGTCGTAACACACAAGAGAAACAATAGCAATAAAGCTACAGAAAAAAACACTACTATGCCACAAAAATAACCAGAACAAAGAGTAAGGGCTTATTTGTCACAAAATAAGTTTTCGTTTAAATTTCAAATAATGTCTCAACAAATAATAAGTGTGAACGACTGCGGGTGAATCGCCTGGGGTGAATCGTCCTGGGGGTGAATCGTCCTGGGGGTGAATCGGCGGGGTGAATCGGCTGGGGGTGAATCGGCTGGGGGTGAATCGGTCGGGGGTGAATCGGCCCCGGGGTGAATTGTCCTGGGGGTGAATTGTCCGTGTCCCTGGTTTTTCGGCAACTTTGGGTACCCGTTCTCCGCAATTTTACAAAGGACCTGGAGGTATCAGCAGCCTTTGTTATATAACTTCGGGGTGCTCTACAAGAATCTTTAAAAAATCTGTCAATGAAGTCTTTGAGAAAAAACACTTCTGAAGGTTCCCTGGTAAACTGAAAAAAGTAATAATAATGATGAAAAGGCGCGAATTTTAAACAAAATAGCACAAAAGTACCAAACGGCTGTATGCAGTTAAAAAACCTAAAGATTTGTTGTAGAACAGTTCCTACTTTGTGGAATGGATTCCAAACAACGTGAAAACAGCAGTTTGTGACATCCCTCCTAGAGGTGTCAAAATGGCAGCAACTTTTATCGGCAATTCCACCGCTATTCAGGAGCTTTTTAAAACGCATCTCTGAGCAATTCACAGGTGGGCATTTGGATGAAAAAACAATTGAATGCAATCTTTACTGGTATTCAGCCATGTTTCGGCGCAAGGCTTTTCTGCATTGGTACAGGAGAGGTAATTTTTCAATACGAGTCCAATTTTTTAAAAACTGTATTTAAGGGCATGGATGAGATGGAGTTTACAGAGGCAGAGTCCAAACATGAATGATTTGGCAAGTTCTTTATGTTGATAAATTGGTTCAGCCTGTGGTCATCGACAAACACGAATATGAGCTTGTCTAGTCCATCGAGTATGTTTGCGTAGAGGAGGGATCAGATTGAGAATTTTAGGAAGTTTCAGCATTTTAATGTTCTGTCTTCGGAGCAGTCTCATATAAAGCTGTAATATTCTAAAACTGACAATTTCTGAAGTAAAATGGTCCTAAGTCGAAAATGCGCTAATTAATTTGGTCAGCTATGGCCGAAATTCATTCATCACAATCTATCCGTTATATTAGCACTAATTCAAAATAAAACATTGTTTCTAGGTCAGTGAATACCAGCAATACCAAGATGCTACTGCAGTAAATATGACTGGAGTTTAAAATGTTAATCCACCAAGTACTATAAAATTCCAAAAATTAACCAAGCAATTATTTTCTAACCTTTCGAAAATCAGAAAAATAGGTATTGTGGAGAGTTGATGCAAAATACATCTATACATTTTTAAACAACATTCTAAACGTACTCACCCACTAACTACCGACCTTCCTCAAAAAGCTACTGGAATATACCTCCTAATAATTTAAGGGTACCTAAACCATCATTTTTATTTTTTTTTGAAAAAGCTGATATTAGTACATGCCTACACTAATTGTTTCCTGTACAATTACAGATGATGAAGGAGAATTTGACGAGCACGAACATGACATCGAGTAGTGCTGATAAATCGCAACTAAAGTCCACATTTTTATTGTTTATTTGTTCTCTTACTTCAAAGATCTCATGTATTAAAAAAACTTTTGTGCAGTCGACCAATTAATATTTGGCATTGCCTGTTTCAATCATATGAAATAAAAGCTGCCAAATTTCTGGGGTGCTAATATACAAAGAAGTAAACAGAACATTAATATATAAAAAAATTAAGCAGTGATTTAGTTTTCTAATCACTAGAGATAAAACTGTACCGAATTCCGCGGAATTTAGTATTGGTGTTCTTTCATCAATTTCGCGGAAGATATTTTGGAGGTATCCCTAATTTTAGGGAAAAATTAGCGTCATTGACGAATCGCGTGATTACTTTACAGTGGACTTCCGCTATACTGCTATAATTTAAACCTATCCAACCACAAATTCAGGGTAGGTACAGGTGAATATGCGCCGGGCTGCCCTGAAAAATGATTTTTAATTTAAAACAAACTACCGTATTTCCTCTAATAGAACCACCCCAAAAGTTCGTTCCGACTAGGGTCGGACACTTTTTAGCCTGATTTCTTTAAGGATTTCGATTTTGCCGATCTTTTTCGCAAATAGCAATAATTTTGACATATAAAAGCAAAAACTCCCATTAACATACACCTAAATCCAAAACAGGTGTATGTTTAATGAACATGCTCGCCGCCGATGGAAATATTTTGAAAGGCGGTACCACACGACAATTCAAAAGAGAATTATTTTAAATAAATTACAATTGAGTACCCTGCGGGGAATAAGTAATCAAAAAACTTCGTTCGTTTAATATCATCGGTGGTCTAGTGGTAGAGCGGCGGCAGACTGTGAAAGTCGGTAGTCGGTTTGATTCCCGCTAGAGGTATAGTTTTTTCCTCAACTTTTTCGAAATCGCGTCTGATTAATTCTCGTTTGAATTTCGCTGGTACCCGCCTTTCAAAATATTCCCATCGGCGACAAGCATGCCCTTATAAGGGAGTTGCCACCTGTTTTGAATTGACCCCGCCAATTCAAAATTTTTTGCCTACAGATTTTTCAGCTTGGTTTCTAACTAAACAAGGCCTATAATTTAATTTTAGGTATAGTTTTGTTAGAAACCAAGTTGAAAAATTCGTATGTAAATTTAACGATAAAGCAGAAATTTTGAAAAAACGGGATTGAAAAAAGTGTCGTATCCGAGGCGGGAACAATTAGATACCTACATGTATACCATTGCTTCTGAAACACATGTTGCAACTCAAATTTAGCATAAGTCTGTGCATATCTACATGTTAGTTGTCTACCAGCTGAAAGTAGAGGAAAGCAATAAGTAATGCATGGAGAGGGGTTAAGGGATTTGGTCTGCGTACTTTCATCTAGTAACATTCTTCCCTCAGCCGTCGTAAACACACTTTAGCGAAACAAACTGGAAGAGAAAAATAATGTCACTAAAACTAGTTTTCTATACCTGCTCTTAGTACTGTTCTACCGTGGTTTGTTATAGTTCTGCGCGACACTATAATTTTTTTTAGCAAATGTCATCCGCTGATACCATACCGCATTTTTTGCACATTTGTAAATCATGTTTAAACGACTTCTAAGTAATTTTATATGCTTAAAACTATTAAAAAGTTGTTTCCTGACACTTTTCCACGTAAAAAATGGATTTTTTGAAAAAAAAATTTTGACTAAAACTTGACTTTTTGCCTTGGGTTATCAAGGTAAACTGCGTTATATTAGGGTATTCTATCGCGTTTTGGTCACTGGAGCTTGGCAAAAAGAGTATCTTAATGCATTTTTGATCAAGAGTCTTGCTCGGAATTATGTCTAGGGTAAGTGCGCGCGCGCATCTCTAACCAACCAAGCCCTGCGCGATTTAAAACGATTTTGTGTGGAAAAGTGTCAGAAAATGACTTTCTCATCGTTTTAAGCACATGAAAGTTACTTAGGAGTCGTTTAAACATGATTTAGAAATTAGTAAAAATGCCTCCCTCCCCCAAGTAAATAAGTGCCATTTTGTCGACAACTTGGTGTTGCAATGGCTTCACACTGAAAGCGAAAACATACAGACTGTCCCATAAAAACTGCACTATTCTTGAATGGGCAATAATTTTTTGTGGCACAAATCTACTTTTTTGGCGTGAACTCACTTATTTTTAAGCAAGTTTAAGTTTTGTTCATAAGTTTTAAATTTTTTTTCAAAGTGATTGCACCATCAGATTGCCCTGTGATTCTAGTTTCTGGAGAGGTATCATTTCTTGCATAATCTTTAAAGGGGCGCCAATACGCGCCAATTTGGTACTTGGTCGTTTTGGTACGAAATTTTTCGTGCTGTTACCAAAAAAATACTTACCGAAATAACCCTTAAAAAATCTTTTACCATAATACCGTTTTTCATGCAGTCACCGAAAAATTTCTTACTAAAAATCTCTTACCGAAACAATTCTCAATAAAAAATTTCGTACCAAAACGACCAAGTACCAAATTGGCGCGTATATTTCGGTGTACAGCGTTGCAATGTCAGGTAAATTTGTGCGAATTAAAAGTTGAACGAGCATCATCTATATCAAAATTTCGAGATTCCTAAAAAATGCCCTAAAAATGAAATGTAATAAGAAACGAATCAGCCTCTTTTCAGTGGATTTTTTATATTTACATTACCGTTTTTAGGACAATTTTTCAAGGAATTCGAAATTCTGATATTGATGATGCTAATCCAACTTTTAATTGGACGATACGTAAAAATGCCACGTTTTGGAGAAAAAGTGCTACGTTTTTGTGAAAAAGAGCCACGTTTTTTTCGATCCTAGTCAAGAAGGCGAAAAAGTGCCACGTTTTAGTGAAAAGTGCCATTTTTTGGGAAATATGCCATGCACGTTTTCTGACAATAAGGTTTCTTAGACAAATCAATGATTTACACCTGAAGTTTTGAAGATTACATCAGCCTGCTATTGATATGTCCTTGGAAACAAAGCGACAATAAAAACAGGCATATCTGTGCAAAGTAGGCAAATTTGAAAAAACGTGGCACTTTTTCGCCTTTTTGACTGATATCGAAAAAACGTGGCACTTTTCTCCTCAGAAACGTGGCATATTTCCGTTTTATCCCTTTTAATTTCGCACAAGTTTATCTGACATTGCAACATCGAGTTGTCGACAACATATGGCTCTGAAACCACATTTGAAAAACAAAAAACTTGGTTTAATCTTTCGTGTCGAGACTATCTCCGTAATAGCTTTCACCTTCTTTAACACGTAAAATACCGGTTGTTACAATTGGTTTATTTCGATGCAGAATTTGAACGCTGAGCACGCCTGTGTTATTAGTTTTTCAAAATTCGCACTAAGAATATGAGAAACGGCCATTTTTTGAAACCTTGTTTTTCGCGTTTTTAAGCTATCGTTAATTTTCATTTTCGTTCATTTCTATAATTTTGTATGTTTTTTATACCGTCGGAAAGCCAGAATTAGAGCTTTCCAACGGTATATCACACTGCAAAAATAATTCGGAAATATTGTACTACCAGCAAAAGAATGATTTTCGCTTTTTTTGTGTATTTTTTTGAATAAAAGTCAAAATTTTTTGCGATTCCAAAAATCCTTACGGCTCTACGATAGCGCAAAAAACATGGTCGATTTGCTTATGAAACTGCCCTCAAAGCTTACAACTTGATGTGAAATTTCAAATTCCGCTCAAGACAAAAACATTTAAACTTCAAAAAATACGAGACTTGCGAATTTGAAATTTCACATCAAGTTGTAAGCTTGAGGGCAGTTTCATAAGCAAATCGACCATGCTAAACACGAATCGGATGTCAAAAATCTAGGTTTTTCTAGCGAAATTTAAGTTTTACGTGAAAATCGTCTTTGAACTTTTTTGGGAGTCTTGTTAAACACTAAGAAAGCCTGTTTTCTGCCATGTTAAAAGGAGCATGGCTTCCTACGACTAAATAATTGTCGATATTTGAATTCCCCGGGGACAAATCCTACACTATGGTTTTGGCACGAATTGCATTTTGAATGCAAGCATTTTTTAATTAAATTTTCTTGTTATTTTCTTTAATTACGTCAAACCCAGCGATTGTGGCACAGCAAAAAGTATGAGTACTTACTGAACCTGTAGCAATTAGCGGGGTCGGATCGCGAGGTTGAGCGTTAGTCAGACCTCTTCGGAGTGTCGTGGACTTCGAATTTTGGATTTGCTTGGCATTTGGCTCGGCTTTACAATTTTTTTTGGTCTGATGAGTAGGTAATTGTTTTGACTTTAGAATTGTTTTAACGGACACAGATTTAGGTAGAAATTTTGTATTAGGGCAGGATTTTCTAAAACTCTCGCCTTAGCATTGACAAATCACCACCCCGGCGAAATCACCAACTTCATAAAAAATACCGAGAAATTCAAGAAGAGTTGGTATGAAGGGAGGGGGCCGTTTCGTATTCGCGTTTCTCGTATTTGACAACACTCGTATTCGTAGAATTAAAATTCGTATTCTTGGCGTTGTTATTTTGGCCCATTTTCGAAGTTTACTTTCAATAAGTCACCGCTCATTTTGTAGCCAGTAAGATAAGTACAAAATGAGTGGTAAGTTACCGAAGAGTGTGCTTCAAAAGTTGGCGAAATAACAATGCCAAGAACACAACTTCAAATTCTGCGAATACGAGTTTTGTCAAATACGAGAAACGCGAATACGAAACGCCCTCTCCCGGTATGAACAGTGGTATTTCACCTGCTCCGGCATTGCCGTTTACACAGTGAACATTCACGCACGGATTGAAAGCTGAGCCAAAGGCCCAGCAAATCCAAAACTCAAAGTCCACGACACTCCGAAGAGGTCTGACTCATGCTCAACCTCGGATCCAATCGGCTAAATGCTACAGGTTCAGTAAGTACTCATACTTTTTGCTGTGCCCACAATCGCTGGGTTTGACGTAATTAAAGAAAAGAACAAGAAAATTTGAAATAAAAAATGCTTGCATTCAAAATGCAATTCGTGCCAAAACCATAGTGTTGGATTTTGTTCCTGGGAATTCAAATATCAACAACTAGGGTCTGCAGGCGCCTATCGGCGCCTATGTTGTCGGAACATTAGTTGTTCATGTACATTAGTAGTTCGGGTAGATTTATCTTTTGAGTGCGCTAATGGTTAGGTTAGATCATCCACCCTACCTTTAACCCACCTACTCTACCGCCTAAACTTGCTTATCCTCGCCTATCCTCGCCTATTTTCGCCTACCTCGTCTACCCTCGCCTACCTCGTGTACCCTCGCCCTAGCCTCGCCTATTTTCACTTATTTTGCCTATCCTCGCCTATCCTCGCTTATCCTCGCTTATCCTCGCCTGTTAAGCGTACTATAACGTACACCTGACCTGGTCCCCAGGGTGTACCTATATCAAAGTTTGATTGTAGAGATTCCACCTGAGCACTTAACTATCCTATCTGGCTACCTACCCACCCTAAGTGGCCATTTACCCACCCTAGCTGGCAGAAACTGGGCTTGAACACAAAAATTCACCTTAAACCCAGGCTCAAATCCACCATCACCAATTTGGAGGGAAAGGAATACTTTTTTTAGAAGCAACTTCAACTCTACGTGTTTGTGCTAAAAAGATATAAGATGTTGAACTTGAGGGTTCCGGGAAGATATACGACATTAGTTTGCAAAAATTTTCAGAAAATTAGCCCGAACCAAACATTCACCAAAAATCCAGGCCGAAATCCACCATCACCAATTTGGAGGGCAAGGAAAAAATTTTTTAGAAGCAACTTCAACTATACGTGTTTTGTGCTTAAAAGCAAGCCAAGATATCGTTCGTGAGGGTTCCCTAGAGATGTCTGACATTTTTTCACAAAAAAATGGCAGAAAAGCGAGCTTGAAAACAAAAATCCACTTAAATCCAGGCTAAAATCCACCATCACCAATTTGGGGGGAAAATTTTTTTTAGAAGCATCTTTAATTTCACGTATTTGTGCTTAAAAAAAGCTAAGATGTTGAACTTGAGGGTTCCGGAAAAAATATCAAAGATTGAATTGCAAAAAGTAGGCAAAAATCAGTCTTGAAAACCACAAATTCAGAAAAGTGTGAAGGACGGACCCCCGCGACCCAATACTATATAGAGATTGATTTAGTCGTAAAGAGCCATGCTACTTCAACTTTATTTTTTTGCACAAGAATGTTCCATTTTAATTGCTCTTTTTTTGCGCTATAGAGAGTCGTAAGGATTTTTGGAATCGCAAAAAATTTTGACTTTTATTCAAAAAAATACGTTTAAAAAGTAGCGAAAATCATTCTTTTTGCTGGTAGTTACAATATTTCCGAATTATTTTTGGCAGTGTGATATACCGTTGAAAGGGATCCGGACACTTCTGTCCGGACATTTCTGTCCCGACACTTCTGTCCGACAGTTCGTCCGGACAGTTTCTGTCCGGACATTCTGTCCCGGACAGTTCTGTCCCGGACAGTTCTGTCCCGACACTTTGTCCCATTATCGATTTTTATTATAATTTTAACATCGATACTCACAAAGGCAAAAAAAGATCGAATTTTCAAGGATTCAAGGGAGGCGGTAAATTCACCGCGGTAATCCATGGTCCGGTAAATTCCCCTGGTGAATCCCACTCCAAAATTTGAGGTTACAGGTTCAAATCTGGTGGTAGCAGACCTACTTTTTCTTAAGTTAAAGTAAGACTGGTATTAAGAAGGCCACTAGTCTAGGATGAATAGGGGTAACTACTGGTACCTTACTAAATGGGTATCCACCCCAGAATCCGAAATTTGGATTGAAGCCGAACGTAGCTAAAATCATTTAGCCTATCCAAATTCGTGTCCTGAACACGTTTGATATGCAAACACGCTATTTGATTGAAGTAGCCCCAGTTCTGGAGTAGTTTCCTATCCCTTAGGTATATCACGTGGTGGTATGGACTGGAGCTCTCACTCGCAATCTCCCTTTCAGTGTAACCAATGACTTTTCTGACTCTCACTTTCATTTCAGTGAGAAATTTGCGGGAATTTAAATTTTTTGAACCAACTAACCAGGTGGCCGTCACTTGGATAAAATATCTTTTACGTTTTTCGGGGTCCAAACCTATTTTTCTTGCCTGACTGTGCATGCGAAGAGTGGTTTGACAGTGGTAAATGCGTTTTCTCGAGTATTTTTTGAGTTTTCAGGGAATATGATTTCGGTAAAATCAATTATTAGCCGAAACTCGAAAAATACCCGGGAAAACGAATTTAACTACTATAAAGCGTATTAAGCACCGGAATTAGTCCAGAAAATCGGTTTTGGAACCGAAAAACGTAAAAGATAGTTTGATCCCAAGTGGAACGGCCACTTGGTTTAATTGTGTGCATGGATTTACCAGTAGCACTGAGGTTGATTATAAAATACATTTTTAATCATCAGGAACTCTTTAAACAAATATCAATACCCGGTTAACACCATACAATACCTGAGTTCTCTAATCTGAGACGACAACCGTGGTACAACAAAACAAGTGGTCGTCAATTGGATCAAATTTTTGCGTTTTTTTGGGGTTAAAGAGGGCATGCCCGTGTGTTAAGGCGCGACCAGCATGTTTTTTTCAAATTTTTCGAATCATCCCCATTTTTCACCGTTCTGCGTGAAATTGATATAGATGACCTTATACTGTTTTTAAACACTAGACAGAAAACTTAAAAATCTAGACGAGAAACGATTGTAAAAATCTGTATCGAGAAAGAAAAGAACTGCTGAGTTCGCGCCTTTTCTCCCCATGGGCACGATCATGCCCCCTTAAAACTGTTTTCTGACTAATTCGGGCGTGCTGAAGATGGTTTGATAGTAGTGAATCAGTTTTATCCAGAAAATTTTCAGTTATTGTGAACTTTTAATGTATAAAAATCAAAAAATGCGATAACTCAAAATTTCTCGATAAAACGTGATTTCATTACTGTCAAACCATGTTCAGCATGCCAGAATTTGTCCAGAAGAACAGATTTTGGAAACCAAAAAATTAATTTTTTTTGTTCTTCAAGTGGTCGAGCACTTGGGTTTTGGTGGATGGATCATCCAGTAGAACTGAGATTGTATTTATACATAAAATTTTTTAAATTATAAGAGCTTTACATGAAAAAAAATTAAGTTAAAGTAATTGGAAATGGGACAGAAGTGTCGGACAGAAATGTGACGACTCGACAGAAAGTTTTCGGAATCTACCATAAAAAAAAAAAATTGAACCAAGTAGATTACCACCTGATTTTATTGGTGCATGGAGCATCCGCAGAACTCTGGTGGTTTTTTGGTTTAATAGCTCGGTAGTGTAATGGGGAAGCGGCGGCGGACTGCGAAAGGTTGGTTATGGTTCGATTCCCATTTGGAGGTATAAGTTTGTTCGACTTTTTCCTAAATTTCGTCAAATTGATTTTCGTTTGAATTTCG
>SADC01000607.1:0-51735 GCA_004194705.1 Ditylenchus dipsaci | reverse complement strand
TTTATTAAAGAAAGTAATTCTTATAGGTTGTCCACAAAGTTCTTAGCCTCCCTAGAACTCCATTTTTTGCCAATTAAATTGCAAAATCTGATATTTGAGTCTGATGATAATTTTTTTCATGTTTATATGTTTGCAATTATCAGATTTGGGGTTTGACAAAAAAAATTCGGAAATTTTTCTCTTGGTCCTCCATTACCTGTCAAAATTTGTTGCATCACTGCCAAGCTTTTTAATTTAAATGTTTCTGTGACTTAAATAAAAGTCAGTCATTTTTAATCACAAGTTAACTGAAAGCAATATTCATTCAAAGGGGAGTTTGAATTAAAATTTGGCGAAGAATTCAAAAAAATTCGAGATGTAAGGGGGCGACCAAGGCAATTTTGGAATTTTTTTCTCGAATCCCAAATCTGATAATGGCAAACATAGTGAACATAAAAAAAAATTTAACACTTAAATATCAGATTTGCAATATTTGAAAAAAGTGAGTTATGAGGGGCTACGGACTTTGTGATCAATCTAACATTCAGTTCTTATCAACTTTTCGAGAAACATTTTTGAAGAAATTTTTTAAATTTTACCCAAAATCTCAAGATCGACCCCAAATTTTTCCGATAAAAAAATAAACCCACATGTGGAACTGAAAGAGAGAAAACTGTATGCAAACTCACATTTTGGAGTTTCAATTAACATAAAAATTGCAGAGCAGGAAAGATTCAAAAACAAACAACTTGACGACTTTCCTGCTTATGTGTTAGTAGTTTTCTGTGTGCTGATTGATAAGTAAAGTGAACTGATCGATTAACACACAACATATAACAGAGCATAAGAACATTTAAAGAGCAAAGAATAACACCATTTCTCCTGCACTGCATTTTTTCTGTCCTGATCAGTCAGTTGACACACTTTTTTTGAAAAGGTTAAACAACATTTGTTTTATTTATTCAAATGGTCTGACCCAAAACATTTATGGTGCAATCGACAAATTTAACACATTTTTTTTGAGGTGAAATCTGATCAGATACAACCTTAGAAGACTAGCAGCAATTGTGGATCCTTTTCTCTTTTGATGTTCTCCGCTCGCTATATGCTGTCATCATCACTTAACTGTAAAAATGTTAAAAGCATTACTATATATTTGCTGTTAAAAATGTATAAATGCACAAATGTGTTGCAAATGGCGCTTTTCGCGAATCTTTCGAATCGAATATAAACTTTCTATTAGCAACGATAACTTTTTGCCGTGGTTTCGGAAAATTGTCAACAAGATTCTGAAAAACTGTTTAGAAATTGTGAAATTTTCCGTAATCTTATGGCTTTCGAAACACACTAAAAAGTTTGCAATCAAATGCAAAAGAAAGTTGATTCGGCTCAAATCAACAATATAAATGCTCTGGTTGAATCACTTTTTGCATCTTTTTTTCCTTGCCTTGATTTTCTAATCGAATGTGTTTGTTGTGAAAAATGTTATATCCAGGGTCCTCATCTGTACTTTATTTGAAGAATTGTACTTTATTTGGCAACCAAAATCTTTGAGAATTTTTGAGATTTTAACTGAAAACTTTACTATTAGGGCTCAAATCACAACAATCACTTTATAAAATTGCACTTTTTGACGAAAATGACCAAATTGTATTTTATTTAGCCAAATGTTCTTTATTTCCAAATTTGAGAAGAACCCTATTTATATCTCATTTGAAAAAGGAGAGTCATCGAGGCTAGGAGACATTTGGCAAAAACGACATTTGGCAAACGTATCTTTTGGCCAAACGACATTTGCCCAAACGACATTTGGCAAAACGACATTTGGCAAAACGACATTTGGCCAAACGGTGATATGGTACCAGTGGAATCAGACAGACAGATGGTTCCGTCATTAATTGTTTCCAAATATTTAGTATGTTTGGCCAAACGTCGTTTGGGCAAATGTCGTTTTTGCCAAATGTCGTTTTTGCCAAATGTCTCCTAGCCGTCATCGATACAGCTTTTGTGCACTCAGTAATTTTTTGCAAATTAAATTTTATGGGAAATCATTAGCTCAAAAATACACCGAGAGCTTTGACTCATCAGTTAAATCACTCCAGAGAACTACAAAGAAAAAAGCCATAGATGCAAAATAATAAAAAGCTCAAAAAATTCGTGACGCAAATATCTCGCAAGGACAATTGATAATCAGAATCTGACTCCCACCCTGGCCCTATCCCTCAATGGAGGGTTTTTGACTTGGACCACACACCCCTCCCTCCCCCTGGTGCCTTTTTTTCGCAACTTTCTAGGCTAAGGCTTTAATCCCAGCTTTTTTGACTAAATAGAATAGGGTAAGGCTTTTTTCAAATATTGCAAATCTGATATTTAACTTTTATTTCATAATTTTTTCGAAGTTTTTTACACCAGCGAGTAACTCTGGATCTCAGCTTTCTTACAAGCTATCGGCTGATTTTCAGAAATTAAAAAAGTTGGAAAAAATTCTTTGTATTTTGTCCATACAAAGACTTTTATCTCCAAGTTTTTAATATCTTAGTTATTAGATGGCTTGTTAGAAAGATGAGATCCACAGCAAAGGACGACATGTACATCATTGACACACGATAACAAAAACTTTTATTGAAGTTATAATCAAATCATTAAAAAGCGTAGCCGGCACTGGGAATCGAGCTTTCTAACAACGTTGATTACACGCCTCTGCTTTACCGCTACACTACTCAATAACTTGTGTTTCTACAAATATTTAGTCTAAGTATTTTCATTTCTAAAGCAATAATACCTTTAAAAACATTGTGTCAAACATAATCGGAGCAAAAAAAAAGTCCTGCGCGCATTCTAACATCTGAAATTCTTGTTGTCTGCAACGGCTATGGTCTTTTGAAAATTCACATTAGCGCCAAAAATTCCCAGCTTTTTTGACTAAAAGAATAGGGTTCGCTCGGTTAACCAGACCGTTGTGGGAGACCAATGTAAAACAAGGGTTTCGAATTCTGATAAAGTTGAAAACAAAACTAATTTTTTATGTCGAAATTGTCAGAAAACAATGTTTTTATCGTCGTTTAATCATAATTCAATCAAGAAGGCGTAACTTGACTCCACTTTGCTGAAGTTTATTCACTGATTCATAGCCTTCTTGATATCTCAGATCACCAGCCCAGCAACTTGTCAGAACTAAACAAAGACTTGGATTTGAAAAAATTATTGAATAGAAACCAGAACTCACCTCAATAACCAACATCCATTCCAACCCTATTGAGCTTGTTATGATAGCAATATATGTTTGACTGATTTTCTTAACAGAACTCTACATGAAAAAAAAGTGTTGACGCAACCAAGCAGCACATGGAAAGAGCACCTACAGCCATTCCGTGGCTAAAAGTTGAATATATCGGAGCTCCAGAAAAATCAAGGCTACCGCTAAATTTAAAAACGTGTCCTCAGCTTTGAATATTTTTTGAACCTGTGCGGCTAAAATGAACGTTACTGTGCAAGTTTCAGATGAAAATAAAATAGGATGAATTTAGTATGAAAATTAAAAAAATTCAATATTTTGAGACATTTTTGGTAGGCTTGGCAGATTGTGTTCCGGTGGGATCCGGGATTGGGATTTTAGAAATTTTCGGGATCGGGATTTGGATTTGGGATTTGGCTTTTGGTCCGGCGGGATTGGGGATCGGGATTTTCAAAATTTTCGGATCCCGATCAAGATTTTCTGCTAATGAATTTATTCGATTAGATATTCAAAGAATTTATTTTAACACACAATTGCAACACGAAGAATTTCGATCAATAAGTAAAGTTAACATATTCTAGAGTTTTGTTGAGGAAAATTAGTTGTTCGGCTTTTTTCGCATCAAGTTGTCTTCTTCTATACTCAAACACGTCTCTGGCATGACTATAGAGCTGCTCACTGGCGACAGATGTTTATGGTGCCGAGAGAAATCGGCGAGCATGGGTTCCAGCGGGATTCGGGATCGGGATTTACAAAATTTTCGGGATCGGGATTGGGATTCGGGATTTGGCTTTTGGACCGGCGGATTCAGGATCGAAATTTTCAAAATTTTTGGGATCGGGATTGCGGTATTCCCATGGGATTCCCGTCCCGCTGCCAAGCCTAATTTTTGGTCATTTTTCAAATTGATGTCTAGCTTTGAATTTGCAGATTTGTGAACATGAAAAATCATTTAATAGTGGAATGCCTGATTGTCCTAGGAGCACCTTCTGGTGCAGAATTTCACGATAAACACGATAGTGAAAAAAATTGAAAAAGTGACTATAAAAAGTTACTTGCGGATCAGCTGCTCCTACAAACCAACCAACTAAAGATTTTTGGGTATGCAACTTCAAGAAGACAGATCTCATAAATTCTTATTTTCGAATTTAGTAATTTTTTAACTTAAAAGAAAACGCAGATTACGTGCTTATTAATGAAATATCATACAGGTATTTATGATAATTAAATGTAAAAATTTTAGTTCAAAGAAATAATCGTGTCACTTTTCAAAAACGTTGTTGATAATTAAGAATACAAAAAATGTGATAACGTCATTTTTAGTTATTGATGTATACCATTCGACAGATCAAGAAAAAATTGATCGGAAAAGCTTCAAAGTAGGGTAAAAAGATGCTTTGGGAGTGGTCAGCAAGACGCACAAAATAACTTAAAGGACTATGCGCGTGCAAGGCACAGCAATTGTTGAAATTTGAATTGGCGGGGTCCCCAAAAAAAATTTTCGCTGCGGGACATTTTATTTAAAACGTTTTTGTCGCTTCAATTTTTAATTCCGTCAAACCCAGCAATTGTGGGTGCAGCGTAAAGCATCAGGACTCAACTGAACCCATGTCATTCAGCCGGGTTGGATCCCGAGGTTGAAAATGAGCTAGACCTTTTCGGAGTATAGTGTGTTTTGGATTTGCCGAGCCTCAGGTTCGGTTGTCGCTTCGAGTACTGGTTCGGGTCGGTACCACGAAATTTCGGTTCGGGTTTTGATTTTGCCAAGTTTTGTTTTGCCGAGCCTTTGGCTCGGTCTTCAGTCTGTAGGTGGCTGCGCAGTCTGTAAACGAAGATGCCAGAACAAGTAAACCCCGACTGTTCATACCGACTCTTCTCGAATTTCCTTGCTCTTTTGTAGGGTGGTCGGGAAAACGAAATTTTCGGGTACCGACCCGAACCATTTACCCGAAGCGACAACCGAACCTGTGGCTCGGCAAATCCAAAACTAAGAACACACGACACTCCGAAAAGGTCTAGCTCATTTTCAGCCTCAGGATCCAACCCGGTTGAATGACATGGGTTCAGTTGAGGACTCATGCTTTACGCTGCACCCACAATTGCTGTGTTTGACGGAATTAAAAATTGAAGCGACAAAAACGTTTTAAATAAAATGTCCGGCAGCGAAAATTTTTTTGGGGACCCGCCAATTCAAATTTCAACAATTGCTGTGCCTTGCACGCGCATAGTCCTTTAAGATCAATTTTGACGTAAAAGTTATATTTCGCTAATGAAACCCTGATTTTTGACATTGTATGGTTGATTTGCATACAAAACTGCCATTTAACATAAGAATTTAATGTCGAATTCAGAACTCCGATCAAGACAAGAAACATTCAAATTCAATTTTTTTTAAATTTCAATGTTTTTGTCTTGAGCGTAATTTGAAATTTGACACCTAATTTTCATGTTAAAGGCCAGTTTTTCATGCAAATTGGCCATGCCGAACACGAATCTGGACTCAAAAAGTAGAGCTTCATTTTGAAATCTAATTTTTATGTCAAAATTTCTTTTTCAGTTTTTTAGTTCTGGGCGGTAGTGATAAAGAATACGCCTAACTCTAACTTTTATTTTCACCTCTACGTTTCACCCCTACCTCTACCTTTTTTTACCTTCAACTTTCACCCTTACTTCTACCCTTACCCTTACCTCTATCTTTTACCTCTACCTCTACCCAATTTTTACCCCTACCTTCACCTTTACCCTTACCTCTATCTTTATCCTTACCTCCACCTTTTACCACTACCTTTACCTTCACCCTTATTCAAATTTATTCGAATCTTCAACAATAAACAGCGCTATTTACCCAGCAAAATAACGACTGACAATTGAATTTCTTATGTTCGATCCAGTATTTATTCTTTCCACGGCATATCGCTTGTGTTGTGGCTGGTCATCGGTCATCTCCTCGTCATTCTCGAATCGCTCGAATAGCCTGAAACCACAAAAAGAAACAGATGAATTAAAATGGAATTTGCCACGAGTGATAAATACCTCTGGAGTAGTCGGGAAGAAAATAAACTGGGATGCCTTGTTTGCCAATGCTTTACTCACTCGCTCGACACAGTTGCTGACCGACTATTGGCAAAGACCGAGAGTAGCTGCCGCCTGGCCTTGAAATCCAGGAGAACGCATGTAATCGAGCGTTGCCAAAACTTGCATCTCCGCAGAAACTGCCCGGCCACGATTGCTCTCATGCTGGATTTCTACGCAAATTGTATCCGTGATGAACTGAAAAATAAATAAAATTAATCAAACAAGCATTTCAGTTCCTCAAGTACCTGCACTGTATCCTTATCCATTCGGTATCGCTTGAAGAAATCGACATCATCTAGCTGTTCGGGTGGATTCCGCAACGCTTGGTACACTTTTGTCCGTGGACCGAAGTTCATAAACATTGCCATAGTACTAAATAAGATATCGATCAAACGCTCAAACCATATGCTCCCACTTTCACTATCTACGGTACGCATGACACATGACAAAGACACTAACTATCACAATAAAATACGGAAAGAACTTTATTCACCTACAACCACAACAATAACAACACATACTCGCACCAACAAGAACATCCATACATCAACCGGAAAAATCTTTGTACTTCTTTTCTTCCTTCTTGCCTTGCGACCCGAAGTTTGAAGACATTATGTCGGCTATTTGATTTAGCACAGATGAGAACTTGTTCTTGACAGCAATTTGGCCGAGAAGCGCCTCCCTCTGCAATTCCTCCACACTGGACTCTTTATTTTGACGCTTAACGACAAGCGAGGTGAATGAAATGGACTTAGCTGCACGCTTGGGTGAAGGAGTATTGAGACAATCCTAAAACAAAACCAAAAAGATACACGGGAGAAACTCTTATAAAAGAAATTATACCGAGCCAGCCAAAGATGTTTCAATACCCGAAAAAAAACCCTCAAGGCTTGAACTTTCATTGTAGAGGATTTGGACTTGCTCAAACAATTGCTTCTTTTCCATTGGACCACCTCTGCCGGTCTTGGACGCGCTCCTAAATGAGAACAAAAAGATCAGTGGTCACGTTCAAATGATAAAAAGAACAAAGGCTCACTTCTTTTGATCCTGGAGATCCTGCTTGGCTAACTTCTTAAAATTCGAGTGCTTTTGCTTCACCTACTCGACGCTGTGTGACACTTGATCCGGAAATTCAGTATTAAGCGTGTCGGCGACTATCTTCCAAGCGGCGTTCTGACCAGCGGCTGAATCCGTTTTGCGGCTGTTCGGAAAGAGATCATCTTGATGCTCGGCTACCAACTCCACCAGACGCTTGCACATATCCGACGTGAACATTGCGAGAGCTAAAGATAACAACGATAGAATATGAAGCAGTGTAAGATTCCCTAAGCAAGAAAATCTCAACAAAGAACACACAACAGTAAAAAATGGACGTTGAATCGTGTTGGCGACAAAAAATTGTCTTTCAAATGATTTACAAAACAAACATTTTTGCAATCCAGACGAGGGTAAAAAATTTCACCCTGCTACCACCCATGGTAAAAATTTGCCTTGGCCCCCTATTGTTCTTTACCTCTACCTCTACCTTCACCTCTAGTTTTTATCACTAGGGTAGAGGTAAGGGTAAAAGGTAGAGGTAAAGGTAGAGGTAAAAATTCTTTATCACTAAGGGTGGAGGTAAGGGTAGAGGTGAGTGTAAAAGGTAAGGGTAATTCTTTATCACTACGGCCCCTGAAGATTTATAAATTACTGAATTCAAAAATAAAAATTGATGGGATGCGCCTTTTTAGGAATTCTTTCCTTTGTTGGTTTGCAGGGGTGACTAACCCGCAAGTAGTAACTTTTGAATTCAATAAACACATTAGTGAGATTTGTGAGATTTCACACCACGATGTGCTCTCAGGACAATCAGGCGTTCCAGTGTTGAAAAAAACTTGTTCAAAAGTATGAGGGTTTTAATAGCGTACCACATGGTAATATAAAATAAGGGTGGATATGGAGGCTGTTATGAAGAAGGGCACCTAACAGAAGGGGAAATTTTTAGAAGGTTAATATAAAAGAATTTTTTTCGGCTTGCTATTTTGAAAAATAAGTTCAAACGAACGCCAAATCTAGTATTTGAATTTGCATTGCTTTTGAAGAGAGCAAACTATTGATTAAAATTTGCTTTTTCAAGCATGATACTTGAACTTATTCTTCATTTTCTTAAAAACTTTTTTAATCTCTACAAGGGCTGTCGAGCTGAAGGCTCAAAAAGGTTGAAGGCTCTTTTTGCTATGCTTAAAATTATCAAAGGAGAATTGAAAATGAAAATCATAAAAGCCATTTTTGATTCATTTTGCATAGTTTTCAAGTGAATAGAGACCAAATTTTCAAACTATGAGGCAGCAAAACTGCCGCGAGAGCTATTAAGTCGAGGGCTCAAAACTAGTACCTAACAATTTTTTCGTAAAAGGGTTTGTTCTTTATGTTTTTATTGCAAATTACCCCCTATCAAAAAAGTTCTATGAAGAGTCCCTTAGTTCTAAATTGTTTTGTCTCAGAAGGAATTAGGCTTGGAGTGAGCCAGCGCCCGGTAGGGCGCGCTCTTTTCATTCCAAGACAAAAAGTTTTTTGAACCATAGGCAGTTATTTGGAGAGACTTATTAAAGGGATTTCATTGAATTTATTATATAACAGATCATAACGTTTTTAATAAGTGAATTTTTAAATTGAAGCCGGTGGACTCACATCTTGAAACCCACTGCGTACATGGGCTTGTATCAGAAGGTTATACTTTTCAACCTTCAATATAAGTTTTTTAAATTTTTGGCCAAATGTATTCGATTAGTTTTGCTTTTAGCTCTTCTCACTTTTATGTGATGTTCATTGTCTTCGATTTTTTCAAAACTCTTGTGTGATACCGTTTTTCTTCGACTCGAAATATGATATTTTTCTAAATTTTTTGTTAAACATAAAGAAAAATCAAAAAAATCTATCCTGACTGGGGCACCAATCAATATACTCTAGTGGCACGGATTAGGGGGAGGGTGAAGGCGTGCAGTAGGGCTGCAGCCGGGTTTTGTTTTTCTGCTTATGTTTTTCTGTTTTTCTGTGTTTTTTTCACTTCTGTTTTTCTGTTTTCTGCTTCTGTTTTTTTTCGAGAAAAAACAGAAAAACCAGAAGCGAAAAATTGTAGAAAACTTTCCAGCTTTTCCAGCGCACCAGGAGGATCAATGGAAAGTGAAAGGCTTTTTTCGAAGACTGCCCGACGACCGGGTACAATTACGACCAGGTACAACGATCGGGTACACTTTTGAAACACTTTGAAACACCAAATGAGCCCTTGACTAAGTAAATATTGCTTTAAAATTTCAGATAAAATTTTAAGACTTCGCCCAAGAATCGTAACTCGAGTTCGAGTGCGGATGCTTGGCCGGAGTCTTTTTTTTTTGTCTCAAATTTTTCAACAACATCTACTATATCAATAGCTCATCTGGCTGTCCTGAATCTTAGCTATAAAATTACGCTGACAGAAACTTTTTTAAAAATTAAAAAAAAAGTTATGGCCATTTCCGTGTGACAAATCTGATTTAGCATTCGCAAACAGACTCCTCATTGTGAATTCAGCTTAAATGTGTGTTTCTTTTTTTTTAACAAAAAATATTTTTCACTTTTTTTAGTGTATAGTTGTGAGACTTCCATGACAGCTCCGGCTAAACAGCTACCAGGACTCACCACTCACCAGCTAAATCTGGTCAAAACAGTGAATCGATCTTTCATCTCAAAGCGCAAGTGCAAAAAATTTGAGAGCATTATTCGGACGATTCTCGCCAGGATCAACTCATCTCTGTTCGTGTAACCATCCTCATACTCCAATTCTGGTGATGCGATTCACAATCGAATCCATAAATAGTTGTGATAAAAAAACTTATTGGAATTTATTAGAGGATGTTTCGTGATTTTGAAGCGAATACTAACAGTGGCTTGTTGATGACAAATAGTTCAAAACTCGTAACAAAAAATTGAAAATTTTGATATTTGTCAAAAAAGACACAAATTTGGTGATAAGAAGTAGGCAAGTAAAAAAAATTGCATTTACACTTACATTGGTATTGTGAAGGTGTAAGTGTAGATGTAAGTGTTAGTGTGAATTTTTTGGTATTGTGAACATGCATTGCATTTAAATTTACATTTACACTTACACTTACAATTGTGATAAAGTCATCAGAGAATTATTCGTTTTGGTGTTGCTCGATCAAAGAAATAGCAACTTTCTTGCACAAAACTCTGGTGTTTGTGATATCGCTGGTGCTGCTGTTGGTTTTTTGTGCCCCATATAAAATTGTGAGGTTTGAAATAGTAATTCTCTTTATTTTCTCATCTGCCTCACGCATCTTGAACAACTTCTGTTCAAAAAGAGCTAATTTTGTACACTGATTTTGTCCGTTTACTGTACTAGTTATTTGATCTTTCAGCAGGCTATTGCTTATTTGGCTACTGTATATTTTCATTATTCAGAAGAATGGAGCTGCCAAAGGAGGAGTGGGTAGGTCTTTGTTTTATAACCTGAATTAACAACTTCAATTCTAAATATGATAGAATAACCTAATAACCTCTATGAAATTTTCTATCATATAACTGTAAAATGTTGAAGTGACTCTTAGGATGTGCTCTTTCGAATGAGTGTACCGTATATTCTCTAATAAAAGACCAACCTCTAATAAACAACCACGTCTTCATTTTTTAACTAGGATTTCAGAGTTAAGGCTATTTTCGATTGACAATTTCCGATTTTTTAAGGATTGAAAAAAAAGCCATGGTCTTCTAATAAAGAAAACTAGAAAATCGCCAGCCACATTCACGCATTGTCCACACACCGACATCTTGACTATAAGTTTTTATAAACGCTTATTTAGTATAACAAGCTGAGTAACACTGCCTGGGTATCTCTATATAATAACCACTATCTGAGTACAACCGCCTCAATTCTCTCAACTGAACCCTTAACTACAAGATCTTAGCTCTCTTTTGAGCACAAGTACGTATAATTGAACTTGCTTCAAATTTTTTTCTTGCCCTTTAAATTGGAGATGGTGGATTTTAGCCCGGATTATCCGTGGATGCTTGGGTTCAAACCTAATTTTCTCCCAATTTTTGCAAACTAATGTCGGCTATCTTTGAGGAGCCCTCAAGTTCAACATCTCAGACCTCAATACTATGGTACTAGGGTCTGCAGGCGCCTATCGGCGCATATGCCGTTCGGGAACATTGGCAGTTTAAGCACTATTCCTGTGGTTCGGGAACATTAGTGGTTCATTTACAATAATAGTTCGGGTAGATTTATCTTTTGAGTGCGTTAATGGTTAGGCTAGATCATCTACCCTACCTGTTAACCCACTTACTCTACCTCGCCTATCCTCGCTTATCCTCGCCTACCCTTGCCTATCCTCACCTATGCTCGCCTACTTCGCCAACCCTTGCCTGTTAAGCCTACTATAACGTACACCTGACCTGGTCCCCAGGGTGTGCGTTATATCAAAGTTTGATTGCAGAGATTCCACCTGGACACTTAACTATCCTATCTGGCTACCTACCCACCCTAAGTGGACATTTACTCACCCTACCTGGCAGAAAAGTGGCTTGAACGCAAAAATTCACTTTAAACCCACGCTAAAATCCATCATCACCAATTTGGAGGGCAAGGAAAACTTTTTTCAGAAGCCATTTCAATTGCACGCGTTTGTGCTCAAAAGAGAGATAAGATGTTGAACTTGAGGGTTCCGGAAAGATATACGACATTAGTTTGCAAAAGTTTTCAGAAAATTAGCCTCGAACCCAAACATCTTCCAAAAATCCAGGCCAAAATCCACCTTCACCAATTTGGAGGGCAAGAAAAAAGAGTCTTACAGAGATTAGGTCACGTAAAACGCTGTTATGTGACTTGGTTTTGCTGGTCTTGACTTTTTTCATATAAACTTATTGATTTTTTATCACTTAAATGCTTGCTAAATTCTAGTGGTTATTCTGGTGAAAAGAACTACAAGTTCATATAAAAAAAGTCAAGACCAGCAAAACCAAGTCACATAACAGCGTTTTACGTGACCTAATCTCTGTAAAACTCTGTTACTTGACCAGATTTTGCTTTTTTCTGAATTTTTTAAAATATAAACTTAGAGGTTTTTTACTACTAAAATGTTTGTTAGATTCTAACGGTCATTATGAATACTGAACGCACACCACTCGAAAATAAAAATTTTGTAACCAAAAGACATTGAACACAAATGTCTAACAAACACCATGATACCTATATCATGGTCATTTCATAACTTTGATTTGATTCTTGTACCACTTTTTGCGGTAATACCGTCTCAATGGCCCAGTTTCACTTAGAAGTCATAGATGCTCTACAAGAATATGCAAAAAAAAATTCACGTAATAAGTTTCTCAAAATGACACCCCGATAGGGTTCCTTGTTGGCTGTATCTTAAATCGAGTGCCGATTTATTATTCGGCACTGACCTAGGTGTATCTTATAAAGTGTATCTTATATCGAGTGTCTATTAGCATTGATCTGTCTAAGACCAACCAAATGTGTGCCAGGTGTATCTTATATCGAGGTGTATCTTGTATCGGGGGTATCTTGTATCGAGACTCGACTGTAGCAGGGTTTTGTAGCAAAGAGATTTTTCTACAAAGTGGTGTATCATTCATATTTTTATGGCAATTTCAATCGAATTATAGGGCTGCTGGTGCCGAAAAAACGCGAAGTGGGCAGGAGTGGGCATGCGGAGTGGGCACGAAGAGGAGGGTGGGCAGTAGAAGAGTATACAGAACAAAAGGGAGCTAGGAGTAGGGTATCCATTAGGTGGGTAGCCAGAAGACTGAGTACATATGAGGACGGTAGCCAGGAGGAGGGTGGGAGGAGGGTACTCAGGTGAGGGTGTGTAATGGATCAATATGTGATTTGTAAAATACGAAGGTGGCGCGATGGGTACTTGTCGTTCCTAGTACGGTAATATTTGCCTTTTAGATGGACATCCTTCGATACTTGGCTCAGGATGAACTAGAATGTATCCAATTGGTCAACAAGTTTCTTCATGGATTAGTTATATCTAACAAAAGCAGATTGGCTATAATGCGACCTTCCTACCTATACATAAATTTTCCTACGTATGAAAGTATGGAAGAACAGGATGAATTGCATAAGTGTCAACACAAGGATATTGTCAGGCGCTTTTCTTTAACGCCACCTTACTTTGAGCGACCTCTTCCGGAAAAAAACTATTAGTCGACCAATTTCAAATGGAAGATGCAAACAACTTTGAACAATGCGGATTACATTACACCACTTTACTTCTTGAATACAACAATAAAGAACAAATGAGGGCGCAGAAACTTGTGAAGTTCAAAAGTCAAAAGGATGGTAGACGTTTTAAATACTGCTTTAAAGATAATTTGACTTCAACTTTTAGATAGTGTGACATATTGCCGCTTTCAAGGTGAAATTATGACCAGCTGGTCTAAAATAAAGTCAGCATTTATTTTGTTTTAGTATTAGCAATTGCCCGCCTTACAGGCGGGATTTATCCTCCGCTGAAACACCTGCAAAATTTTCGGATTTCTTTTCATTCTTTTCCCACTTTAACTAAATTCTTAGATGCTTCAAAAAACTGTTCTTATTCCGTTTGTACCCCCCTGAAGGTCAATGTTTTTTCGTAGTTTTTATTGCGAAAATTGTATGAAATGTCATTTTAGACAAAAACAAAATTCACGGATTTAATCAATAAATAGTAAGTACCTGAAAACCAAGAAAGGCTCACATTTTAAACATTTAAAGGATCATAAAACTTGATAAGCACAACAATCTGTGACATTTTAATGGACGCGAGAAAGCCATAATTTTGCCAGCATTGTTTTTGATTTATTTTTTTGTTTGCGCTTAAAAAAAACTTTTGAGATATAGAACCATTCACTAGTCGAGCGCAGCCTTGCTCGATGTTAGCAGATCGGACGAGTCAGTCGACTTACATGGCTCTACAACTGTCTTATTTGAGTCAGATTATGGAGTTTCCTTTAAAAATGGTCGTTAACTCGAAGGTTTGGTTGTATCGAGGGTACATTTCTAGACTAAATTTAGAAGAAATGTTCGTTATATCAAAGGTTTCGTTTTCTCGAGGGTTCGTTATATTAAGGTTCGACTGTATGTTCAAATCCTAACTTTTTTGGTCTTTTAGAAATATCCAGGTACCCTTTTAGGTGGAATTACCTTGATCCCCAAGGCAAAAAGTCAAATTTTTAGCCAAATTTTTTCCGGAAATGCTTGGCCGGCCGCGCATTAAAACACGTTTTCTATATGTTTAAAATGCTAAAACATCGAAAAAACATGATTTAGGGCGTTTTTTAAGCTAGGCGCTATAGTGTACTTCAGCAGGACAATTTACAAAATTGGGAAATAGTAAATCAGACTGAGCTTTTTTACATAAAATACCGTAAAATGCCGTCTTATTAACCCACAGCCCCTAACTCAAAGCCGTGTTACTGAAAGTGTGTTTTTGACCCACTTTTTGCAGACTGCTCTTGGGTAAGTTTGCCCTCATTTGTGGCCAGTAAGATAAACTACAAAATGAGAACTACATTGCTTAAGAGTAATTTGCAAAAAGTGGGTCAAAAACAATGCCGAAAAACATGATTTTGAATTAGACGATGTCGGTTTATTATAGAAAATACGATATGACATTTTGCAAATCCCTACCCTGACAAATAAATTGTGGTCCATTTCAAATTTTTCAATTAAACCAGTATGATTAGTATATAAAAGGTCATTACTAAATATTTTGTTATAGCAGGTCAACTGTGCTGGAAGATAAAAAGAAGAAGCCATTGATATACCGCTCATTCACAGGTAATTGTGTTTTAAAATATTCAAATTGTAAATGACTACAGTCAAACCTCTTTAACCCGACACCCTCGATAACCCGACATCTCCAGGCGATTTGGTTGGCCAGCAGAGAAATAAGGCAAAGTGGCACGCCCATAAGCCGACACCCCAGGCCGGTCCGCATAAAGAAAATTTCCCTCGATAACTCGAATTAGGGGATGACACCGCACTGATTTTTCACTAAAATTCTCGCGAAAAATCAAAATAGTTAAATTTGAATTGGCGCCAAAAAAAATTTTCCGATTTTTTCTTCAAAGAGTTAATTCTGCCTTGTCGTTTTGATTTTTGTCCACTTCCTTCATCATTGACTCATTCGATTATTCGTTTTTTTTAAATCAGTGATGGTGAGCAAAAGCTGTTTCTATTATTGTAGCTATTTGTCTGAATAATGTGAAAACCTCGATAAGCCGACACCCTGAAGCCGGTTCCCTGGGGTGTCGGGTTAAAGAGGTTTGACTGTAGTTTGTTCAGAGTACGCTTCAATTGACGATGAATACATTGAAGAAATGGAGCAAAAATTACGCATTGCCCTGCGCAGTCACTTTATATTTGACATTGGACTTACTCATGTGTTTATAACAGCTCCCTTGATCCAAGCCCTATCAAAAGTTTTACAAGAACAAGGTGGGGTAACTCGGCGCCAGAGATTCACTCTCATTTGGTGCTCATTTATTTTTGAGCAAGGTCGACAAGCTTTGCTTAACATGCTCCAGAATATAATTGAAGCTGACTGCTTTGAAATGTTAGAAGGTTATGGAGTTTCTTCAGCTCACTTTTTCACCCAGCTTCTAGAAACTAATGCACTTCGCCTTGCCAACACTGTTTATTTTGTAAGTCTTTTTCACTAGAGCTGTAAAAATGTCAATTTACGTTCGTGAATTACCGATAAATTCATGGTACCGTATTTCTTTAATAACTCACCCGGGTGAGTTATTTTTGGATCGCTGAAAATTGGAAAAATTTGAGGTCGATCTCGAGATTTTTGGATGAAAATATTAAATTTAAAAACTGCAATCGTAGAGCTCATGGAATTAAGAAAACGCAGTAAACAGCTTTGCAAAATATTTGTTCCGAGCTGAGATATAGGCCCTCAAAGTTGAGGGGGGTGAGTTATTAGAGGAAATACGGTAATTTACCGAAGCATGGAGAACATAATCTGATACAGTCGGACTTTTATTTAACGTAGGCCTCCTTATAGCCTAGGACTAACACATTTCATTGAGTAAATCTTATTTGCGAACTTCAGTGAAACATAATTTTTCAAAAGTATGCGTTAGTCCTGGGCTAGCGACTGCGCCATCCTTTGCAGTCCGACCGGGCCCATTCCGTCCGGACGGTCTGACGATTAGCCAAACACATCTGGATGATCCAGTTTTTAGAACATGAACTACCGTGTTCAAGTGTTAAAAAATCACAACGACCGTCCATGCCCATCCAACTTTTTCAATCGATCGGCCTCCACCGTCCTAAAAGTTGTCATTTTTCAAAAATAAAACGGAAGCTGGTGACCGGTCGGTTGCAAAATATGGACGGACAAATACGGTACACGATTTTTGAAGATGTTGATAAATTATAGGTAATGTAGTAAATTATAAAAAAAATAATATTGTAGGTGCTTGCAGGCCTGTGCACGGGCCCACTTTTTCGCGGCCCGGCCCGGCCCGGACATTTTTTTTGGGCCCGGCCCAGCCCGGCCCGGAACCTAATTTTTTTTTCGGGCCAGCCCGGCCCGGGCCGGGCCGGGCTGGCCCGTAGTATAGTCAACTGTCAGTGCAATTCTAACATATTCAAAAAATCAAGCAAAAAATAGAGTGGGAGACTTTATTATTCAACATCACTCGAAACGCAATATTTTTTCTATTATTTATTTTCTAACACAAATAGAGAAATATTGATTATGTAAAAAAGTTTCTCTACTCTTTTTCATCAATTGACTCATCGCTGTACCTAATTTTATTCCTTAAAATACTCAGTTTTCAAGTCAGGAGTGAAATATCTCGGGATTCAGTCCACTTTTTGCAAAGCAGTTTTTTGCAAACAAAATAGACAAGTTGTATCTTCAGAATTACCTAAACGAAAATAACCTAAACAAGCTTAATAGTAATCAGTTCAACCCTGTACGATAAATTCTATTTTAGCCTCACTTTTTTTTGTCTTGAGCGGAATTTGAAATTTCACTGCAAGTTGTAAGCTTTGAGGGCAGTTCCATAAGCAAATTGACCATGCTAAACACGAATCCGATGTCAAAAATCTAGGTTTCTACAGCGAAATTAAAGTTTTACGTAAAAATCGTTTTCGAACTTTTTTGAGAGTCTTGTTAAACACTAAGAAAGCCTGTTTTCTGCCATGTTTTACTTTATTTTTTTGCACAAGAATGTTCCATTTTAATTGCTCTGTCTTTTGCGCTATAGTAGAGCCGTAAGGATTTTTGGAATCGCGAAAAAATTTGACTTTTATTCAAAAAAATACGTTTACAATCATTATTTTTGCTGGTAGTACAATATTTCAGAATTATTTTTGGCAGTGTGATATACCGTTAGAAAGCTCTAATTCTGGGCTTTCCAACGGTATAAAAAACAATACAAAAATTTATAGAAATCATAAGAAAAATGAAAATTAACGATAGCTTAAAAACGCGAAAAACAAGGTTTCAAAAATGGGCCGTTTCTCATATTCTTAGTGCGAATTTTGAAAAACTAATAACACAGGCGTGCTCAGCGTTAAACTCTGCATCGAAATAAACCAATGTAACAACCGGTATTTTACGTGTTAAGTGCTAGCTGCGATCACGGATGAGTGATTCAAATGATTGTAAGTAAATCTGAAGATAAAACTTGTCCATTTTTGTTTGCAAAAAGCTGCTTTGAGATATTTTACTTTTAGCCACGTTACTTTTAGTTGTTATCGCGATTGTTACTACGGCCCAGGAACTTTTTTGACTTGTTTCGAATTTTTATTTCTAAAAATTTGACACTATTACATAGCCCTGGATTTAAGCTTTCTAACAAGCCATTAATTGATTCAATGCGATTTAAAAAAGTTTCAAAAACAAGTCTTTGTATGAACAGAACTTTCTTCAAACTTTTAAAAATTCCAGTAAGTCAGTCAACAAATTGTTGAAAACCCGAAATCCGTGACTATTTTGATACAAGACTTAAAATTTTTTTTTTAAATTGGATTTGATAAGGTATATTTAAGATTAATAAATTCCGGGCCGGCCCGGCCCGTCGATTTTCGAGCCCGGCCCGGCCCGGCCCGTAAGCAATTTTGAAAGTTGGGCCCGGCCCGGCCCGGGCCTCAGAAATCACGGCCCGGGCCGGGCCGGCCCGGGCCGGGCCGGCCCGTGCACAGGCCTGGGTGCTTGATCGAATATATTCTTCCGTGGAATTTCCAAATGATGATGTCGTGTTGGACTTTGTGTTTGGATCTAACGCGAAAAATATTCAGGTAATCAGGTTGCGTAGGGCTAAAACTTCACCCTCCTAGTAGCCTCGAGGCGCTTCTGTAGCCTTCTCACAGCCTTGCCCCACCTTAGAACACACAAACTTAGTTATTAAGTACGATTGTCGTTAATGTCAATAGCTATTTTGAATTTTCGAATTTGCTGAGAAAGTCTTTTACCCCAAGAGTACGGTCAACCACTTTTTTAAATTTTTAAGATAATTTTGTTCCCAAATTTCTGAAAAATTCCTAGTTATTTGAACTGGGTATTCATCTCAGTGTTGATTTTTTAAATTTTCTTTGCGCTCTCGTGTAGCTCAGGATTTCATCTATAGACCGAGCTATAAAATTCCATTAGATGATTTATGATGAAAAATGCAAGAATCAAATTCCAAAATAATAAAATTTAAAAAATCATTAATTTTTTAAAAATTTCTAAATCACAAAATGGCAGTATTCAATTGGCTGCATTTTCATCTTTATGCTGGAATATGATTTGCCTCGACTAACAAATGTGGTTAAAATTTTAAATACAAATACTAAATTGATAAACAGCTCTCCCGCAAATTTTAAAACCTGAAATTACCATTGTCATCAACTATGACGATTCTTTGAATTACTGAGCACAAGAAAGTTAACTCCTATCATGACGCCACCTTGAAAGACCATTGCCGTCTACGGCCACGGAATTTAAAACTTTTTGAATTGGCGGGGACAGCTAAATTAATGAGAAAATATTTTTTGAATTATTTATTTATTTTCATTTTAAATTATAATTTATGTGAATTGGTCGAAGTGAGTCTACCGAAACAATAAGTAAGTTGTAGTGCAGTGGGTGAGTTAGATCTTGTCCGATCTGGCAATGTCAAGCAACGTTGGGCTCGGTGTGCAGTAAAAACGCCTACGCAAAAACGCCTACAATAAAAAGGCCTACGCAAAAACGCCTACGCAAAAAGGCCTACAGTAAAAAGGCCTACAGTAAAAACGCCTATAAAATTATCTACATTTTTCAGTCCTGAAACGAATAGAATTCCAATTTTCTGAGGTTGGTTCATAGAAAATCATTTGAAAAACAAGGACAGTTAGACAAAATATAGCAATATTATTGGTTTAAAAAATACGGAGCTAATTAGCCGCGGATTTAACTGACCACTGCCCGAGTAGCAGAAATCGGTGAAAGCTGGTCGCGGGTTTGATTCCCAGCCATGTCACAGCACGTCTAACATAGTTTTTAATACTAATGTATTACTGTTATTTGAGAAAAAATAATGTCTGCTGTCACGTGGATTTAAACATGTAACCTCACAATTTGGAAAGGCTAATTTACCACAGGGAAATTACTGGACGGTGAATTCACCGTGAGGAATTCACCACCTCCATTGAACCACTGTGACGTTCCAACCAGATCGGAATAAAATTTCTTTTGAATGAAAAAAAATCCTCCCATTTACCACAGGAGCGACCGCCGCCCGAGTTGACGTGTCCGGGACGAATACACTAATAAAATCGGAAAAACCGCAGTTCCGAGTTAGGAAATTAGACATTTTGAAATTGGCGCCCAAATGAGGTGCCCAAATGAGTTTTGCCCAAATGAATGCCAACGCTGAAAAGAATATGGAAATTTCAATAGAAGCGTGAACTTAAATAGAATATATACAGAAGGTTATAATTTTTTAAAATCGAAACATGGCTAAGCCTTTTCAGGCCTTTTTGTCACACAGACATCCAATTTTAATGCGTTTCAAGACATTTGTAGATCAAATTAGGTTTAGAAACAGTTGTAGGCCTTTTTACTATAAGCGTTTTTACTGTAGGCGTTTTGCGTAGGCGTTTTTACGGTACTCCTTGGGCTCGACTAGTAGATCGTTAAAATTTTTTGATAAATTTAATTTGCGAACTAAAAATATTTCACAAAAGATTTTCGCAGTAATTTAGCTGTCCCCCGCTAATTCAAAAAGTCCAAATTTCCGTGGCCGTGGACGGCAATGGTCCTTCAAGGCGTTTTCCAGGGAGGATGGCTTTGTAGCGAGACTCCGCTGTGTGGCTATATTTAAATTCATATTGAATTACTATTAAAACAATGTTTTGGCACAGACAGAAGAACAAAGCTTACAATAGACTGGTGGCAGCCAAATGCAAATTTCCTACAAAGGACAATTCAGGTATGAATGAAAAAATTTTAAAGCCAAAACCTGGATCGGGTACTTTACTTTGGGATTATCCACCCAGAAGGCCTAAAAAATTTTCTAATCACAAACAAACTATTTTTCTAACCCAAACTGTGTGGGGAATCGGGTTTCTTGAGACTAAAAGTGCGATTTTAGCAAACCCAACTCCAAAACCTTGGATAAGTACCCTTGGTTCAAGTGGATATCCACCAACTCAAGGGATATTTACTTTGTAAAAGCCCAATTTTGAGTCTGAAGAAGTAGATTGTTTTCGATTTCAACTTATTTATCATTTATTTATCAAAATTTTGATGAGAACCCTGGTTTAAATCTAAGTCAGAGTCCGTGAGCGAGACATTGAGTTTCAAAAAAATTTGGTGGAGAGAGAAGAGGTGTATTAGCTATTAAAGTCCCTTGTCCAGTCCCCCAAAGCGACTCATCATGGATTACTTTTTTAAAAGCTAATTCTAAAAATTTAGAAATTTTTCAAGTGCGCCGGTAACTTGGGAAATGTGTTCCCTGCTACAACAATTCGCCTTCCTATGCTCTTTGAAGACACTATAGCCCCTATTTCACACAGTTTTCATGAACTCTCTGTGGTTGTACCAGATTCCAGTGGTTGCACTTTTCAAGAGTTGTGTCATGAGGAGAAATTTTACAAGAATAGTATGGGCACATGCCATAGCAGAGGAGGATTCGGAAGTGCTGCACATAGCAACATTCACCCAACACTTTGCACCAAGACAGAATATTTGTGCAGTTCACTAGAGCATAGCCTTTTGATAAGCATAATTATTTGTAATAGGAGAACTTCATCCTGCACTTCTGATATCAGACATATTCTGGCTAATGAAATTTGGTTGAGGATCACATGAACTAGTCTTCTAGCTAAAGTGCCGCATTACTGATACAGTCGACGCTTGATTCAAGGACACTCACGGAGCGGCAAAGGTACTGCGTTTGAAATATTTTTTACCAGTAATTTTTAAAACATTTGCCAGTTTTTTTGACAGTCCAGTCCTAAATATTGCAAGGTTTTCCAAAACCCGAAATTTTTTTTCTAAAAAATAAAAACTCAGTTTAAAAACATGATTTCTCAAAAAGTCTGTCCTTGAAACGAGTTTTTGATTTTTTAGAAGAAAAAATTTGGGTTTTTGAATAACAATTGGCAATATTGGAATCCTTGCGATATTTGTCAGAACAGAACTGGCAAAAGTTTTAAAAAATAAAGGCGAAAAAGTGTGGGACCTTAGGCTGGAACGAACTTCTGTACTTAAATCGAACGTCAACTGTATGCCCAAAATTATGATTCCAATAAAGACTCTTGATCGAAAATGCAAATTCATTTTTTCGCCTAGTTGCCTAGTAGGGCCAAGTTTGCTTAATCTGCTTGTAGTGATATCAATAATTTTATGTGTTGGGGTTTTTTGTGAGACTAATTAAATTTCAAAACACTTTACTGCTGCGAAAAGAAATACAACAAAAATAGAAACAAATTTCAGAACATGAAAAAGATTTCTGTTATCACAGTTTGTCCCAAAATTTGAAGGATTCCGATTTTACCGATCATTTTTCAAAAACTAAAATGTTTTGGCATTCGAAGAAAAAACATGGATATAAGGCCACCAGTTTTCAAAAACGGGTGGTTTTATATCTAGCTTTTGTTTTTTATATTTTAGTTTAAAAAGAACGATCGGTAAAACGATCGTTCGACTGTATTGAGTTTTTAACAAGCTAGACCTGAACTTAAATTCTGAGCCTTGCTTTGTTAGAAGCCAATTTAAAAAGTCCGAACAGAAGATCAATGATTAGGATTTTTTTTTGAATTGACGAGCGATGATTCAAAACGCATGAGCATGATCCTTCAATTTTGGTTTAGTTGTAGTGTTTTTGAAGGGTGGACGATGTGTTTTTGCCTAAAATCAATTTAATTATATATATTTGAACATGTTTCCTAATTTGGTTTAATAGCAAAATTTGTTTCAAAAAGCCAATTTTTATCAGCTGATTTCTTATGTTAATAAAAAGACTTAATTGTTAAAAACCCATTGGTAAAGATATAAAGATGGTTAGTGTTCACATAGTGGTTTAAGAAATATGGTTGATTTTAAAAAGTCAAATAAATAATAGTGGGAACAATCCACAAAGACATAATTTAATGATATTCTGCCGACTAAATGAAAAACTACCCGGCTAAAAAATTTACAGGTTGAGAACAAGGGTGGAGCCTGATATCTAGATTTTTTTAAAAATGCAGTCATAGCCGCAACTTCAAAGTTGAAATAGTCTAAAATTTATTTTGACGAAATTTTCATTCTAACTAAATTCCACGATATTTTTATTTTGGACTTTTTCAAACTGAATTCATTTCTTGATATATGTTGAAAATGTCGTGAATTTTATGAAATACAATACGGAAAAAGGAGGTCGGTCGGATGCATCCCTGAAATAAGTAATAAAAAAAGTTCTAGATGAATGATTTTCCATAGCTCAATGCAACTGGTGAAATTTTTTCGTACGTTTAATTTTTACTAATGCCGTATATTTCCTATTAGAGCCCCCCCCCCTTGAATTCAAAAAACGTATTTGTGGCATCGTGGTTTGACCTACTTTTTGAAAATTTCTATCGTGCAAACTACCACTCATTTTGTAACTCATCTCACTGGCTACAAAATTGATAGTAACTTGCCTAGGAGGAGATTTCGAAAATAGGTCTAAAACGCAACGCCGATAACATGATTTTGAACGCAATGGACGCTGTCTAATAGGAAATATACTGTACTCGGCAAATTTTATTCACACAATGTTGTGGTTTTCTTTTGACTGATTACCTTGGCCTTTCATCTTCTTTTCAAAGGTAAGGAATGGTTTTTCTTCGGTATCAAACATGTCCTTGGCCTGTATTTGAGTCACATGAGTTGATGGCTTAGTCGTTGGGTTCTTTAGTACTTCATTGATAATCTTTGAAAATTTGAGTTTTTGGGATTCACTATTATGGATTTTCTCTGCTACTTTTTCGCTTTGTCAATGTAGCTTAGCTCTTCGTAATGCTCGCTTGTTTTTCTAAATTTACAACATGCATACGAAACTCAATTTAATGGTCATAGTTAGCTTGACCCTCCACTAATGCTTTTTTCTGGCATTTTCTTGACTATCTGATCAAAAAATTTATTAAAGTTTTTTTTGGCAATGATAAATAATTTTCGGAGGTATATTTCATGAGCTGTGTAAGGATTACTTACTTAAAAGGGGCATGCCCGTCGCAGGTGGGAATATTTCGAAAGGCGGACACCAGCTCAATTTAAAAAAGAATTATTTTGAAAATATTAGTGTTGACTACCCTACCGGTAGTTAAGTAATCAAAAACCCTTTGGCAGTTCGACAGCATAGGTGGCCTAGTGGTATAACAGCGGCGTGGTGTGAAATTTGCTCGTCGGTTCGATTCTCATTTAGGTGCAGTTTTCGACTAATTTTAACAAACTTCGTGAAATTAATTCTCGTTATAATTTCACTGGTACCCGCCTTTCAAAAAACATTCCCATCTTCGACAGGCATGCTCCTTTAACTCTCTCAAAATTTTAAATAAATAAAAGATAAAAACTACAGTCCAACTTCGATGTTACACCACCCAATACAAGGCCATTCACGATATAACGCCACCAAAAATGGACTAATTTGGTCAGCTTTGACTAAAGTTTAGTCAAATGAACACATGATATAACACCACCTCGATTTAACGCCACCTGTTGGCCGGTCCCTAGGGGTGGTGTTAAATTGAGGTTTGACTGTATTTGAGTAGTCGATCCTTATTGCTTTGCAAAAAACTTTATTTCGATCTTACGGTCAAAGTAGAAGAAAAATCCATTTAAGTTTGAAAAATCGGCCTTGGTGGCGCGATGGATAACTGTTTGTGTTATATGGCCCAAATGGTTCGCAAGTCTAATCCCACCTAATGGCACGCTATTTTTGGCTTTTTTGACCAGTTTCAGAACTAATTCAATATTCGAAATTTGGAATCAGTGACCCTAGGCAACAATCTTGCAACAAATGTTACCTTGTTAGAAACAAGAACCGCAGGACTACCTGATAGTGTTAAAACTTTGAAAAAAATATTCAAAAATTAAAAAAAAGCTGAAAAAGAAAGTCAGCTGCAAAAAAGGTTTGCCCATTTCTAAAGGCCGAGACTAATTTTTGCCTCTAAAAATCAGGCATGTTAAAGAAATAATGGCTGATTTTAATTGGATTACAGGCTAGAAGCCTGAGTTGCTATCAATTTTTTTGTGAAAAATCCTGATTTTTAAACATGAGGTTTATCCTTGAGCTAAGCTCAACCATAAAAAACAAGAATATTCCACTTACTTTGTTTCCAACAGTCTATCTAGGGCTGCGGGAATTGTTCGGCGAAGTGCATGTATTTGACCACCATGCCAACACCCATATACTCCACCACTGAAGCGTTATACCTGAAGGTAAGAAACAATGTATCATGCCATTCGAAAGTTAAATCAACCTCTGATCTCCGAAAAATGGCACACAAATAATCGGTATTCCAGCATAGAATGACTAAACATACATCATTATACCGTATTTTCTATATGAATGAACTCGGGTTCATTATTTTTCAACCCTTCAAAAATGTCGATTGTAAATTGTAAATCAAAAATGGCCCTAACTCTGAAATCCTAGTAAAAAATCGAGGGGGGGGGGGTTCATTATTAGAGAGGGGTTCATTAATAGAGAAATACGGTATATCATCTTTGTAACTTTGAAATAGATGTGTAATTAAATGAAAATTTCGAATATTTGACGCTACTCGTTTTTAAACCGTCGAAAATCAATCATTTTTGGAGTTTTTCTTTGAGTATGTTGGTTGATATTTCCCGGGTTTTTTCTCAAGTCACACGTTTCATAAACCGAAATGTAGCTAAGATTCTAGGCTGTTTTTTAAGCTATGACACGGACAAAAGGTAATATTCAGTTAGAGCTAGAATTTAAATAACATCCAACGATGTCCAATTCTATGCCATCCTACACATGAATGTCATTTGTATGAAATACTGAAATTAGGGCATTTGCTGACAGCAAAGTAGTGCTGGAAATAATTCCAATCGATTCCTCGATAGCTTCGGCCCTAGTAGTCAGTCAGCTTAATGCACCTAGGGAGACTTGAACCTTCGACCCTAGGCGATGCGTATATGAAGCTCCCCCTTTCTTTAAAAAATCATGTATTTTGTACATTTGCCAAATTTGAATTAGGGGCACTCTTTCAATCCGTTTTTTAATAATTTTCTATTTGAATTTTAAAATTAACATTTTATATATTACTCCAATAAAATATTTTAAGTAAGTTCTGCATCCCTGTATTAAATTACCTCAGTCAAAGAGTTCTGGCCGCAGTGATGGATGATTCCTTTCACATTATTTAGTCCTGAAGATGTTTTTGGCTACCGTATTTCCTCTAATAAGCGCCCGTGCTCTAATAAGCATTTGAAAAATAAGCGTTCACGGGCTCTTATTAGAGGAAATACGGTAATATATAATTTTATTTTTTTCAAAGATGTAGATTTTCTATTAACTTTTCTCTCCAAAAGTGAAAAAAGGTAATTAATTAAGAACTCTTTGAAGCACAAGCGAAAGAAGAAAGTCGGCCTCAAAACTAAAAAAGGCGAACATTTTTCAAGGCAAAGAAGTTTAATATAGGCAAAAATAAAATTAATGTCGATAAAAAGTTATGTTGGGTACAAGGACTTAGCCAAGGAGAGTGCTAACTAGGCTTAGGTATCACAATATCAAACCCTATCCGTCTCTAGTTAGCTCAGGTATGTCACTTTCAGGAAGGTCAGTTTTTAAAGGCTATATGCTATTTAGCACTATTGTAGAACCCAGCCTACTTTTTGCCTTACTTGCCCTGGTGGTATTTTGTGTCAGCTTACATGAGGACATACTTAAAACGTGTTTTGCAAGCTAGAAAATGTGAGAAAAAATCTTGGCGCATTTATAGCTGTTACTTTTCTCATATTAGCCAAAAAAATTTGGGATGTATTTTTGGGACATTTTAAAAGTGAAAGGTGGCCTGAAGTGCAGGAGCACTGGAATGTATATAAGCAATTAAAAAAGGGCCTAAAATAGGCTTTAGGATAAGATTGGATTCCTACGGTATTACCGATATTGAAATCTCGGAAATTTAGAAAATCCCGATCTTGTTCCCCGCCAGCTCCCAGTAAATCTTCAAAAATCTCCTTTTAAGAATCTCAAAATTTACGAAAAATTTTCGTAAATCCAAAATTGAATCCTAAATCCTGTAGGGATTTCAGTTTTTTCTGAAGCAACCACCTATCTAAGTTACATAGCCAATAAAAATTAATATCATACCCATCAGATCTTTCTGAGGAATTTTGTCTTTGTAGTCAACAATGTGCACGTTTTTGGGCAACATTTTTTTATTCTTTGCTAAAGCATCTTCCTGCGTGTTTTCGGCTAACTCTTCTATATCTTCTGTTTCTGTATCAAGCTGTGTCTTCTTATGGTCGTTGGAATAATGTTGTAAAACTAGATTTTCATCGATTCTCACAATAAATTCGCAGTCTGTATGTTTTTCAAAAGCACCAAAAAGGCTTTTGATAGCTTCTTCAGGCATCCCTTCAAAATTAATGATTGTCCCCAAGCTGAATATGACAATGCGTTCGGTCTAAAACAATAAATAATTTGGTACTATTCCATTGTATTCCACCCATGAACTCGCTTTTCATAAGCACTCAAACGCCATTTTTATGCAATCATTTTACCATAAAAAGACCAAAAAAAGGGATTTTAAAAGGGATGAAGAGCTGTATTGGGAGAGAAAGGACAAAACAGGGGCCACATAAGTACCGAAGAGTATTAATCCTCTGAGCATTGAGGCTCACCGTCAAACCCAGCACTTGAGGAGCATTGAAAATGAATAGAATTGAAATTTTGTGTCTCAATAAAGTCTTCCAGCTGAAGAAGCTTGGCCCGGTGCCGGCGGCATGCAAATTTTACCATTTCAGGAAGCCGACGCCGTGCAAATTTCACCACTTTAGGTGGCCCGCGCCCCGCTGCGGGTATCCGCAGCAATATTCGCTTTTGAAATATATTTTCGGGGATATTGAAGCCTTAACAATATGTTAGTATTTCTCGTAGTATTTAGTATTCCTCCTGTATCGTGGTTGTAACAAACGAAGGTGTCACGTTAAATATATTTCATGAACCAGCGGGGCCATCTTAACAATGGGGTCAATAAAAATCTTCAAGAGGCGCCGGTTTTCAAAAAAGGCGTCGCGGAGGCGCTGGGCGACGATTTTAGAGAGGCTCGGCACCCGGGGTTACGGTTATGCGCAGGTATGGTTGTGATTAATAAATGTCTCACACACTTTTTCCGGGTCTGCCACATATACTTGGGTGCTCTTTATGGCTCTTTCACGGACTGCGACTTAGACTTAGATTGAGACTTAGACTGAGACTTTTTGGCTACATGAACACTCCTTAGTCTCAGTCTAAGTCTAAGTCTTAGTCTAAGTCTCAGTCAAAGGTGTTCACGGACTGAGACTTAGACTGAGACTTAGACTTATTTTTTATGTGTTTGCGTTTTTATTTATTTTTTATTACTCAACTTATTTAGTGATTTCATGTTTAAAACAGGATGAATAAATTTTTAAACAATGTTAAATGATTATGGCATGGTTTCTTTCTCGACCAACCAATCCTCATAATCATCCAAGCTTTTCTGTATGTCTTTCTTAAATTGGAAAGAGCTCTTGGATCATCGACTGCAACTATACGTTTGTATATGTTCTCCACAGATTGGGCCAAAGGAGAGAGCTCAACGACAGGAGAATTGTTAACTGCATTCAGGGCATTCAATATGGCCTCTTCAACGTTGGTCTTACGCTTGCGGGATGGAGCTGGCGAGGTATGTTCACTTTCTAGTCCGGTTGGTGCTGGGGAGTCTCTGCAACTTTCCAGGCCAGAGCTGTCATTCATGACTTGATCGTCTGATGATCTGAAACAGGTGAAAAAGTCAAACTTATTTCTTAGTCTAAGTCTCAGTCTAAGTCTAAGTCTCAGTCTAAGTCTCAGTCCGTGAACACCTTAGACTTAGACTGAGACTTAGACTGAGACTATTTTGGCTCCATGAACACCTCTTAGTCTCAGTCTAAGTCTCAGTCTCAGTCTAAGTCTAAGTCTCAGTCTAAGTCTCAGTCCGTGAACACCTTAGACTTAGACTGAGACTTAGACTGAGACTATTTTGGCTCCATGAACACCTCTTAGTCTCAGTCTAAGTCTCAGTCTCAGTCTAAGTCTAAGTCTCAGTCTAAGTCGCAGTCCGTGAAAGAGCCATTAATTAAGTTTTAAAATAAAAAAATTTATGGCACGAGTAGGGTAAAGGTATATTATACACAAGGGTCAAAAATTGTTACCTTTAAAAGTCCTTCTGAATGATTGAAGTCTTGTGAGTGCACTTTGGTAGAAAATGGTGTGTCATCAAAAAGTTTTTCAACTTACCATCCTAAATTAAATGTTTGTTAAAAGTGTAAAAGCAGTTTTATCTTCCACACTTTCCAAAAGTTGGCCTTTTTATAAAGTTGAGTTAAAAGTTTAGAACTAATAAGGAAAATACTGCTTATGATATCACAGTCTAAACTTTTAGACATTAGAAATGAATCGTAGGCGTATCCAGGGATGAATGGCCAACTGTGCTTCAGACCCATATCATTCGAGAGAAGAACTGCCTTCAAAAACTGAGTCAATATCACAATCTCGTAATCACGATTTGGCTAAAGTGCAGTACATGTAGTCTTCCAAAAAAGATTGCGAACACTTTGCTAGTGTTTTAACACGTACATCTCAACCACGAGCCACCAAGCCCCCTGCGCTCCCAAAGGAGACTTCGTGTGTTAGCTAACTTAGACAATATTCCGAGAACGATCTTAAATTCAAAAATGCATTAAGAGGCTCTTTTTGCTCAGCTCTAGTGAGCAAAATGGCGTAGAATACCCTTATATAAGGTGGTTAGCTTGGTCCCCAATACAAAAAGTCAAATTTTCGTCAAAAATTTTTTTGTTGTTTTCTACACGTTTCAGGTGCTAAATTACTCGAAAAAGTGGTTGAAATTCTTTTTTGAGGACTGCATATACTGTACTCATGCTCACGATTTTGACTAGAGGAGGGTTGGATAGTTAGAGAGTTCACGGTTGGCTTTACGATTTTAGAAACTTTTGCTGATTCCTACTTTACAAAACTTACTCACCTCATTATTTCGAATTTCAGATCTTTTTTCGTACATTTCAAGGACTCCACTTCAGTACCTCCGAAAAGACAATTTGTCATTCAAGGTCTAGGGAAAGCTCCCAATGGATGGTGGTTGACAAGAAAGTAGCGCACATTACTAAGCAAACTGCTAAGTGGAGGTATTTCTTTGAGCTTTTCTAACTGTTCAATTTGCTGCTCGTATCCAGCAAAATGGTTTTGGAGGGTTTGTTTAGTCTTGAAAATATTTTTAATCTCTTGTATCCGCTTGAAGTATACACTGTAATCCTTATTAGCCACATTAAATTCATTTCTTATTTTGTTTTTGACAATAGGGCCATTTTCTCCATTTTAGTGATTGTTAAAATGTTTTCCAGCAAGTAACCAATCGTTGTTTTGATGTGGTCTTGTATTTGACGTCGAAAATATTTCTGAATTCTTTGATAGAATATTCGTACTCTTCTATGTTTCTCTGGTATCTTTCACTTTTGACATTTCTTATTCCAGAAGTTCCATCGCCATCTCCGGGTTCGGCTGAGTAATGCTCTAAAAATATTTGAACATATTTAGGAAGCTCCTGTTAATTAAATCAATTAGATAATTAAATCAAATTTAATTAAATCTGGCCCTATCTGAGAATAGGTACTGATTTTAGAGGTTGGTTCCCTATTAGTTTTTTTTTTTCAAAATTTCGCCTTGGTCCCCCAAGCTGATTTTTGAAAATTTTTTTACTCTCAAAAAATATTTCAATGCATTTTGTGTTATAAATAGGCTGTATATATTTTCTCTTCCCAAATTATTCTTTTACCTCTTCAAATCATTTCTTTAGAGTATTTCTTCAGTTTTTTTATTTAATTTTTCGAAAAAAAATAATAAGAGCGTATAGACCTGAATCTCAGCTTTCTCACAAGCTATTAACTTACTTTTAAGATTTCGAAAAGTTGGAGAAAAAAGTTTTGTATGCAAAGGTTATCAAAAATTTGGTCTATGCGATAATTTTTTTTCCTATTTTTGAAAATTTCAGTGAATTAGTTGATAGCTTGTGAGAAAGCTGTGATCCACGGCTACACGCTAGTATAAAAACTTTTGAAAAATTAAAGACTTCTTGAGATAAAAACAAGGTTTTAATATTTGAAGGGGTGATAAAAACAATTTTGATATGGTAGAAAAATAATTTGAAGGTGTAAAACAATTGGAGCCGTTATGAATATAAGTTTCAGTACATAGGAGTTAGAAACTAAAACAGGTTTTTGAAGTGTCAAACCGAGATCCCTAAAATATAGAAAAAATAGTTAAAAAATAATTTTGACTAATAATTTTGTTAAGCTTTGCAAACTTTCTATTCAGACAGCTACCATATTTTCTCTATTAAACGGGCCGGCCCGTTTATTTTTCAACCCTCGGAAATCGGAAAATTTTGAGGTCGATCTCGAAATCTAAAAAGTGAAATCGGTAGATCTCGTGGGAGTTAAGAAAACGCAGTAAACAGATAAGCAAAATATTTACTCTTGGCTGAGATATAAGTCCTTAAAGTCGAGGGGCCCGTTTATTAGAGAGGGCCGTTTAATAGAGAAAATACGGTAATTCGTGATCAGCGTAGTAGATTTGCTTATGAATTTGCAATTTTTTTTTAATAAATTCATTTTTATAAATTTAAAATCTGCTGTCCAATTTCAAGTTCTGCTCAAGACAACAAAGATTTAAATTAACAAAAAAAGTATTTGATGTTTTTGTCCTGAGCGAAATTTGAAATTTGGGCGTTACTAGAATATACCCTCAAAAAGCGCTGCTGGAATATATCCCACCCAATAATTTAAACTCAGGCCATAGGCTTAGATTTAGGCTCATAGCCTATCCGTTATTTACAAGGGCTGTTGTACAACTTTTTTTTTTCAAAAATCGTGGTTTCAGATACCTTTAAAAATTTTTGGGGAGGGCATATTCTAGTAGTGTCGAAATTTACAGTAATTTTTTATTCAGCTGGGCTAAACACGAATCTAGTGTCTTTTCGTCGAAATTTGTTTCAGATATTTCTGCTCGACATTTCGAAGGCCCTTTTTATTATATCGAAGCAATTTCTGGCGCAGTTTTTTCACTCTATCGAGTGGCTTATTGTGTTGCGCAAACGAATCGCCATGTCACACCAAATTTTCCGTATTTATTTGCATATTTAAACAAATATGTACCTGGAACTGTAGGTGGTATTTTGACGCCAATAAAGTGGTAGAAAGCTGGCAAGGCAGGTGTTGCCGAATAAGCAACAGTATCTTTCAGTCCTAACTCATGGAAAACTAGAAAGGAGCTGGTGAAATGGCCATACTGACCGATTCCAAAATTGTACTTCTGCTTGCGCAGCCAATCCAAAAAGAAATTCACTTTAAGAACATCTCCTACAATTTTGTGTTGAGTATTTTTCGAATTTTTTCTTCAATTTTGACTGCAGGGTTTCAACGATAGCTGAAAACACTAAATTATTAGCGGGCCAGTAAGTAGTAACCTTTACCTTTGTAAATGCTGACCGTGTGGTAATTCATGAGCTCCCAATAGGGTGGCTGTCTTGAGCTTTTTTGTTCAGTTGTCCAATTGCTGAACACGGCAGCGCTTTTCAAAAAAATCCCTTCAAATTTTAAATCTACGGGAAGTCGAATGATGCGCATGTTTTTAAGATTTTTTTCTTCTTCTTTTTTAACATTCTTCTCAAAAAGTTTATTTACATCGTTGGCCGGATTATTGTAGTCAGCCATAACAAAATCCTGAAATATAACTTTTTTGAACAAAATAAGTGCTAAAAATTACATAATAAGATAACCAGGTAGTTTTCGTCAAGCTTAGAGATTAGGTTTGAAACTGGAAACGGGAGAAAGATAGAAAAAAGAGAATCACCGGAATTCCGTTTCGGGACTCGAGGAATGATGAGATTTATGGTTTGCTAAATATATTTTTTCAACTTTCTACCCATTTTTTGACTTTGCTAATGTGTGTCGTAAAAAATGAACTTTAAAATCACTGGATTGTCCATAATTTGCAATATCAATAAACAAAAATAACATTTTTTTTAATCAGGGGTAAAAAAGAGTCAGACTCTAGGCGGGAACGAACTTGAGGGTTGCCGTTATATCCACATTTGACTGCATTTAAAACAAAACAAGGTTGAATTCGAACCACTAAACGGCTGAATTCCAAGCTCATTTTCTTCAACACGCCGAGAAGATCTGTGATAAGACCTCAGGTCTTAGACCTGACTTCAGCATCAATCATAAAAAAATTGGGAAAAAAACTTTTTCTTAGACACATTACCCAACAAATTTTCGGGGTCAGGACGATTGATCACCGCCGATTGATCCCGAGGAGTTCCGGAGGAGCTGTTTGGACGGGGGCGAAGGAATGGGTGGTTTAAAACCGAGTAGCGCTTGGCCTCAATATAGTTTTTTGTATGATATGTTTTCAAAACAAACCACTTGATGGCCATCATTGAGCATCAGAATTGCAATTTGAACCTACAACGAAAAATGCACTGTTTTTTAGTCGAGCGGTATTAAAAACTCACTGCTACGGCGAGATGACTGAAGTACTTGCTGTCGGCTAACAGCAAAACCTTACCTGGTTTATAGGTACAGTGGGAGTTGAGGCTGAAATGAAAAATTTCGTATATTATAGTTACTCAATATTATATATTTACCTTCCCTATGATGAGTTGCTTTGTCATTTACACCAGCTTGAATTCCATGCAATAATGATATGAAAAGAGTCAGTAAGAATCCATAAGAAATATGCATCTTCATCGCTTAAATTTTTAGTTTTTTTTTCAATTAAAATTTACAGGTCATAAGCTCTTGTTTGAAAACTGTGTTTACAATAAAGTAAGACAACAAAGAAATCACAAATATTCATTAATATTCACGTAATTGGGATGCGCTTCAGATGGTTCTGGTACGTGTATGTTATTAAAGGACCATACTTGTTGATGACAATGAGAATTTCGCGAATTCAAATGCGCGCGGGACATTTCTTTTACTCTGAATTTTTTTTTAAATAATTTATCATGTATCAACATAAATGATCAAAAATAACGGTACTTATTGCGTTGACGCCAATCCGTCAAGTCAAAATCAAAGTAAATGGAAGGAAAATGGTTGTTCGGTCGCATAAATACTGACTTTTCTTGAAAGTTTCAATATAGAAAATTATGAGTTAATGCACTATTTGAAAGCTTAATAATTTTTCTACTAAATGGCATATCAGGCTTTTTTGAAAATTGCACAGGGCTGAGAAACGGATGGTTGAAGTTGAAAGAAGTGAAAATGTCCCAAAATAAGGCGAAAATAGAGGTTTTTTACTTCCTTCAACTTCAACCATCCGTTTCTCAGCCCTGTGCAATTTTCAAAAAAAGCCTGTTATGTCATTTTGTAGAAAATTATTCAGCTTTCAAATAGTGCATTAACTCATAACTTTCGATATTGAAACTTTCAAGAAAAGTCAGTATTTATGCGACCGAACAACCATTTTCCTTCCATTTACTTTGATTTGACTAGAAATCGACACGCTTTTATTGATGGTCATAACTTTTCTCGAAATAATCAAAAAGAAGAGTTTGACCTACCAAATTGTAGCTAAGATTTAAGGCTTACATTGTCAAGCTATTGTTGATGTAAATTGTTATGTTTGTTATGGTATTATCCAATAAAACTTTCTGACGCCAATCAGTTGTCGGGCAAAAAAATGCAACGCTCTTAAAAGTTGCCCAAAACAAACCAAGAAAATTATTTTTTTAGAAAAGTGTAATGACAGTTTTGTAGCTCTTGAAGAGCTCTACAAAACCGTGTATTTGGTTTTTCGAAAACATTTATATTTACGTTCAAAATCAACAAGATAGAAAAATATATGTGCTGACGCCAATCAATTGTCCGCAACTGTATAATCATCAAACCACGCTACTCGTAAAAGCCCAAGTGCGCCACCTCCCCCCCTGCAAAGAGTATTTTTCTCTAAGCGTCCTATTTTGGTTCACTTGATTTTTTTAAGTTTTCTTTTTCGCAATGTGTAGCGCGCCAACTTAGGTTTAGGCTTAGGCCTTAGGCCTTTCGCTTAGGCCTTAGGCTTGGATGAAAAAAGTTTGCTTAGAGAAAAATACTCTTTGTAGGGAGGGGGGGGATGTGTTGGTTTGCACTTGGGTATGTGTCCACGCTACTATACCACTGGGCCACCTAGGTTACTTACATAACGTTTCGATTTTCATTATTATAGATTAACAATACATTTGAATTTGCCAAATTCTCATTGTCATCAACAAATATGGTCCTTTAGCTACTACTCGGGGATACCACTCCCCTCCCCCAATAACTTTTCAGAGGTACCTAGAAGCATTTTTTTTAAAGTGCTGAAATTAGTACGGATTGTCCGTGCGCATAAGCCTAAGGCACAAAGCCTAACTGCTAAGCCTAAGGGCTGATCCTGCAAAATATTGGGCGGGGAAAGGCGGGGGTGTTGTTCTTTATTCCCGAGGAGCTGTTTTTAACTGCTGTTTTTTAGCTGTTTTTATAAGAAGGTGGCGGGAGGCAATGGGAGGAGGTAGTAAAACCGGGTGGCGCCATTATTTTTTATTTAGGTAAAAATGTTACAGTTCATCCTAACATGCGCTGCCAAACTCTTACCCGTTTCCTAGGTGGTCTTATGACAAAAGTTTGATTGTATATACAATCGTATATACAGCTACGGTCTAGTCTCGATGTAGTGTACACCCAAGGGAACGGATCCAGGTATACAGAATAAATCAAAATCACGTTAACATTTAAAGAAAAAAGTGGTCAGCATAACCCCGCCCGTTACCGAGTTTTCGGGTGGCAAGTCCTGGAGACGTCCCCAATAAAGCCATAAGACGTGGCTATAAACTGTATTCACTTCCAAGCACAAAAAATAGCAAACAAGATAACAGAACGATAACTATAATGAATTCTTGGTAGCGCCAGTTTCTTCGAATCGACGGACCGCATTGCTGACTGTCAGCCTTGCCACTCCGAACAGATGCCCGATTCGCGCGAACCTAATACCAGAAATAAACCCAATGCCGAAAAGCATACCAGAATTAATGACTGCAGTTATATCTGCAAAATTGACAGGCATATATTTAATAAACTGACCTCAATAAGAAATTGGAGGAAAGTGAGAAAACGAAAATGGTTTTTGATCACATCTAAAAAAGTCAATTTTCGTGAGGGGTATGTCATAGTAGCGCTCATTTCATTAATTTAAAAAGCTTTTTATTTGGGAAATCTCATACGATGATCGCACAACAAAAGGTAGCTAAAAAAAACTGATTGTTACCCGACACAAGTTAACAAATGCTAACGAAAAGAGTTGAAAGAGATAATAATGCTTTCCGAACAGAATGAGCTTCTTTTATGCAACTGTTTTTCAAGTAGGTTGAGACGCTGGCTCTGTTTTTTTTCTGTTTGTTCGTCTAGCAAAGCTTATTTCTCCTTCTTTGTTGACTTCTTTGTGATATCGATTTTCGCCCACACCTTGACCTTTTAAATAAGTCAACAGAAAACTCAAAAAAAAAAAGAGTGATTGAGGAAATCACCCATGGATATTTTTAGAGGCTTCTTCACTGTTCACCTGACAAATCAATACTGTTGTGCTCGTTTTCAAACATAAGCTTGTGCCTATGAAATAGTGCATGTAAGCAAGTGATATCACGTCTTCTTGCACATGTCTTACCCAGTTGACTACTGATTTTGTTTGCCCAGGTTGGAAAATATCAACATGATTGAATACATCATTTATGCTTGCAAAATTAAAACTGTATGCAAACTGTGATACAATAAGACTAATGGCCTGTTCACATACTGAGAGTGGGAGTGGGAGTAGGAGTGAGAGTGGGAGTAAGTTGTCATTGTGAACACCCTCAACTCTCACTCTCACTCCCACTCTCAGGCGCTCACAATGCATTATTAATTTTGCATTTAACTTATCATTCTAATGTTCTATTTTTTGAATTTGTTCATAATATTGTATTGGGTTGTTCCATAAGTTTACGGACAACTCGCAATGTTTCTGCATGGGTTTCATAACTTTTTACTAATACAAACATTAAAAGTTGGCAGATGTGTTCCACAATCAAAATTTGATTTTAAAAACAGAAAATTTTTTTTTTGATGGTTTTAAAATTAAAATTTAAAACACGAAATTTTAATTTTGAAACCCGTCAAAGAATTTTGTTGCCTTTTTAATGAAAAATTTTGATTGTGAAACTCATCTGCCAATTTTTAGTGGCTTGGATTAATCAAAACTTATGAAACACATTCAGAAACCTTGCGAGTTGTCGGCTAGGTGAAAACCTGCTTAACGAAAACCTGCTTAATGAAAATCTTATATAGGAAGACAATATAATTAGTTGATAGGTTTCACAAATGAACAATTCTATTTCAAAATTCTTTCATGAAACCTCTACATTAATTATATAGTCTTCTTATATAGTATTTTCGCTAAGCAGGTTTTCGTTAAGCGGGTTTTCGTTAAGCAGGTTTTCACCTAGCCGAGTTGTCTGTAGCCACCCGCGAACTTGTGGGCCAACCCAATAAATTACGACAAAAGATTGCTTGTTGGATAGTTATAATGTAAAATTTCTATGATAGACACAGGACTATTAGTAGAGGTTTAATAGCATTTTAAACATTATTTTATGTTCTTAGTGCTTCTTTCATTTCTCCCTATGCAAGCCTCGATTCATAGTTGTCAAAAATCATTCTTATATCTTCTTTGAACTCCAAGAAAGCAAAGCTGCTATCTTTTCCCAACGCTTGAAACTAATAAACTGACTGAGCCAATGGGGAGAATTCAGCAGTCAGTGTGTTCACGGTTTTCGAAGCGTCTAAAATAGCGTTCTCGACACCATTTGTGTGAAGCTGAAGGGAGATTTCGAACGCTGGATACAGCTGGCTGTGATGAATTCCGTGAGCTCTTTATTCCTAGAGTATCGTCATAGCGTCCCCGTCTTTTATATATTCGTCTTCAACCTAGTCCAAAAAAAGAAGTAGATGATTGATGTCATAAACAACTTCAGCTTTTTTCTCCTATTAAAATTCAAATATAATTTGTTTTTCACAATATCTGGTCGCAATCTATGATATTATAAACAAATTAAAAAAAAACATGTTAATTAGCTTTACGCAAAAGAAAAAAAGCATTGTGAACACCCGAGAGTGGGAGTGAGAGTAAGGTGCATTGTGAGCACCCCCTTACTCTCACTCCCACTCTCAGTATGTGAACAGGCCATAAAGTAATTTTAACCTTCATGCTATGGCCAAAAGCGAAATTGGTTCTTTCCGGTTATCCTCACCTCCATTTTTTGTACTGTGACTTAAAATTAATTTAACAGTCGAGTGCCGATACCCCGACACCCCCTCGAGTCCGTCCCCACATGGGTCAGACACGTTTTTCACCCCAAATTTTAAAAGACTTTGAAAATCATGTGTTGGCAATCTAATATCATTGCCTAATATCGTGAAAGCGCAACCAAAATTTATACTCCTCTCAGAAAAACTGCTGCTTTAAGGCTTGCGATAGCTAAAAATGTAGTTTTTCTACAGCGTAAGATTGAGCTTTTTTCACTTGGTAACAAGGTAAAAAGGTATGTGGGTCTGTGCATCTCAACTTCTAGCGACCAAGCCCTCACTAAGCAATTCGAATTAAAACGATTTTCATGCGGGATCATATACGGAAAAGAGATATACCCTGCTTTTAAAGATTTTAGAAAAAATATTACTTTGTTGTTTTAATGACTTTTTGCAAGTATATGTATAATTATTTGCAGCGTAAACAGTATACCAAACCTTTCGAAAGTACACCCAAAACGGTATATTCGCGTAAGGACTTTTTGAAGAAAATTCAATTGGAAGTCTGTTATGAAAATTTTGATTTAATTTTTTAGAAAATTTTGGGATATCAGTTTGATCAACCGAAAATTTTGGTTATCGGCTTGTTCGGTCAACTAAAAATTTCGTTTAGCCTGCAACCCTGGTCATAACCATAATTTTCAGTCGGTCTTCTTTTTATATTGATTTCTTTTTTCGTCTACGCCTCAACTTTTCAAAAATACAAGAAAAACTGAAAACGCACTGAGGAAGCCGTGATGTGTTTATTTTTTTATGCAAGGCACCAAATTTAATGGCGTGTTCACAGTTTACCTCACGAAGCAATTCTGTTATGATCATTTTCAAACATAGGCTTGGGCCTATGAAATAGTGTATGTTAGCAAGTGATATCATGGCTTCTTGCACATGTCTTACCCAGTTGACTGCCATTTTCTAAGGCTAGGCCCGTATTCACGTGAATTTATGAAGAATCACTCAGATTTGAAACCCATTGTGTGACCTGCTTGCCCAGATCAGTTCTAGGTCGAATTTCGAGACCGGTTTTTGACCAATTGTACCAATTTTTGATGAATTTTACAAATTTTCAGCAATAGCGATTTCTGCTTGAGAAATATATAAATTTATGAAAAAATTGGTTAATTAGATCGGTTGTGATTTTTAATAGTGAAAGTGTTCAGAAGTTGAATAATATATAACTGTTGGCTATATAATAAAAGTCAGAACTACACGTTTTGTCGTCAGCTGTTTTCTTAAACGCTTTTGTAACGAAAAGATTTCAAAGATAGCGTATTTTCAAATCACTTAGCGATTCCGATGCCCGGCACATCTATTCCAAGTAGACATGCATCGAAGTAGGCCGGCGGTTGCCATTTGCTGTCCATTTTATTCGATCCTGTTTATGATCCAGTTATTGTGCAGTACTTCCAGTTTGGATTTTAGCGGCCAGTTCTATGCAGCGTCCAGTGACTTAACAAACGGATAGTTCTTGAAAAAATGCTTAAAGCGTGAAAATAGAACTACCATAGAAGTTTTAATTTGCCTTTCCTCATTGATCCAGTCCCGAACAATTTTTTTTGTAGACGGAATATGTTTCAGCGGCATCGGTTTCAAAAATATCGCTAGCGTGTTTGATGACTATCAGCTTAAATTTCATTTGTATACGACTACACGACTTTCTCGGTGTATTCGATACCTCAACAGCAACCGAAAATTTTCGAGATATTTTCTTGCATTCTAGCTGGAAAAAACAAGTATTGATTGCTACGGTTATATATGCCACCCGAAATTGACTGTATTTGACTAAGGTCGACTTATTGTTAATCAACTCACACCCACGTTATACGCCACTCGGATATACACCCACAATACGGTGATTCGCTACACATTCTGATTCGCTACAGCATTTTACTACACTTGCGCGCTGGAAAAATGTACTTTGTTTCGAAATTTTGAGATTATAAACCTGTTCTAAATGCATTTTTGATCAAAAGTCTTGCTCGTAATTATGTCTAAGGTAAGTCTGTACGCGCATCTGTAGCTCTCAAGCTCCTTGCGCTTTCTCGGAGGGGGCTTGGTTGGCTAAAGATGCGCGCACTCACTAACCTAAGACACAACTCCGAGCAAGACTCTTGATCAAAAATGCATATTGAAAATCTTTTTTGCCCAGCTCCAGTAGAAAAAGATCGCTCACTTCATGGTTGAAACAATGTTTAAAATAAGTGTAGCGAATTTCAAGTGTAGAGAATTTCAGGTCAATTTATATGCCATCCTGAAATCGGTCTCCTAAGGTGGCGTATAACCGAGGTTTGACTGTATACAAAATTCACTTCGTAAACATAAATACATTTCGTTTGAAATTTTTTGAAATCAGACCTTTTTTCCGCTTAACAAACCTTGAATTCTAACACCCGATTCAAGTTAAGCTTGCTTATGAAACTGCTAAAACATTTTTAACATTCAAATTTGAAATTTCTCTCAAGAAAATAAATATATTCGAATATACATGGCTCTTAAAGGGGGGGGGGGGTGACACTTGGGGGGTTGAGAAATGGGTTTGTCAGCCTAGACAAAAACTCATTGATGGGTTGCAAAAATTTTAAGTATAAAATTATTTATGTTATTTTATGATGGGTTTCACTAAATATTGTCGAATAATGTAATGAAACCCATCATAAAAACCACATAAATTATTTTATATATGAAATATTTTCGTAACCCGTCAATGGGTTTTTTATTAGGTTGACAAACTTATTTCTCGACCCCCTTCCACAAGTGTCCCCCCTTTAAGTAAGCTACACTAACTTATGAAACCCTATGCTGATGTTCAATTGGATATCCAAGAGCCTAAGCAACCTTTTAATAACAAAATTGTAAAAAATAGGGTGTGCATCCAGGGGGATTCGAACCTGAGAGTTCGAAATATGATTCATACCCCTCCTCTCTTCAACTGTATAATAATCCTCGCTGAAAACCACAATACAAGCATAAAATAAGCAGATTTACATTTAAAAAAATAGCTGCAAAAAAGTCTTTTAGATGCGAAAAAAGCCTTGTCCATTTTAAACCCTCAAATGTGGCTTTTTATGCTGAAACATCTGTAAAAATGTTGTTTATTTCAGTTAAACATATTTAAAAAATTTTTGGAACTTCAATTTGTTCAACTCCTCTGCTGAAGGCAACGGTAATTCCTTGATACCTTCTGGTATTCGTTCAAGAACTGTAGTTGTATAACTCAAGAAGTATTCACAATTTCTACGAAGCTGTAGTCGCTCTTTAGTCTTCTCACTGTGCAGCATAAATGCTTCCAAATCTAATCGAGAATCACGAAAATAGACACGAAAAAAGTAAGAATGAGTTGGAGTTAAGTTTTTGAGAAAACGCTGAAAATAAAAAAGTGACCAAATGTATAAAACAAATTTGGCCGCAGTTCATTATAGCAACTCCTCCCAAATAAAGGAGTTTAACTATTTTTTTTGTGTCCTACCCTAAAACTTTTAAGGACTGAAACGTGGAGAAAACATGTTTTATGTGGGGGACGGCACTTTTTGAAAAAAAAAATTTTTGACCAAATTTTGACTTTTTGCATTGGGGACCACGGTAACGGGTACTAGAGGTTACTAGAGGTACTAGGTTAAAAATTTCAGGCTAAACATATAAAAAAGTAGTTAAAACCCCCTTTTTTGGTAAGAGTTGCCGTAATAAACTTTAGCAAAATTTTTTACTTTTTTAACGTTCAATATAAGTTTCGGTATAATCTTGTCATCATAGAGAATAAACAATTCTTTAAATTTGATGTCATAATGATTAGGGACAGCGTCATGAAGCCAGTCTAACAGAATATTGATGTCAAAGTTAATTACAATTCTAGGAATGCATGAAATTTCATGACAATGTAAAGTTTGTAAATTTATTTTAATTTTTTGCAAATTTCCGAAATTTACAGAAAAATGATATGCGTTTCCACTAAACTTTTTGAATGATTCGAATAAGAAACTTGGATTATTATATATGTGCATCAATTCTACTTTCAGCCAGAAATTAGTCCAAATATGGGCAATATGATGAATATTTTCATTGAAGAATTTGTCAGGAAGACACAAACTTGTTTTCAAGCACCTGAAAATGTTTCAATCTTCTATAAGACAATTTTTTCAAATACTGTACTTTCTCAACACGTAAAAAAGCTGGCTGTAAATGAGGTTTATTAAGACAAAAATTTTGTGCTTAATCACGCTGAGTTTTTAGATTTTTCAAGGTTCTCTCTAAAATTTTGAGAAAAACGCATTTTTAGAAAATCGCCATTTTGAAAAAAAAAATGAAATTTTTTTACGTTGTTCGAAATGATTTTACGTTTTTTATTCATTCTCTTAGCTCTCAGAAGATAGCTTTGAATCTCAGCTTTCTAATGAGGTATCATTGTATCAGTTCGACAGAGCAGAAAAAACTGCGCCAGAAACAGCTTTAAAGTAGGGTAAAAAGACGCGTCGGGATTGTTTAGCAAGACTCTCCAAAAAAAAACTTCAAATTCAATTTTGTCGTGAAACTCATATTTTGCGTTAAAAACTTTATTTTTGACACTGCATTTGAGTTCAGCATGGTCCATTAGCTTATGAAACTGGTCTCAAACATTAAAACTTGCTGTCAATATCAAATTTCGCTCAAGACAAAATTCATTCGAATTTCAAAAAAACTTCGAATTTGAATATTTTTTGTCCGAGCGGAATTTGAAATTTGGTAGCAAGTTATTATCTTTGATGGCAGTTGATCAGCAAATCAACCACGCTGAACTCTAATCCGGTGTCGAGGCCTAGACCGCCCGGCCCGTGGCTGGGCCGGCGGGCCTAGGTTTTTACGGCCCGGGCCCGGCCTGAAGCCGATCGGCCGGGCCGGCCCGCCTCGGCCCGCCAATAAATAATTTTCAAAATCCCGCCTCTTCAAAATCCCCTCTTTTCAAAATCCCAATATTTTAATACCCGCAATTTTCAATCGTTTCCAACTTTTTTTCTTACTCATCTCCAATCCTTCTTCGGAAGCTAGAGCAGACGATGAACACTACGCAAGACCCCAATCACAACGACAAGGAGGATCTGGAGAGCCTTCGGGGAGCCTTCAAGCCAAGGACAACGATGACCTCTTTCAGATGGTGAAGTACGACCAAGATGGGAATGCGGAGAAGGCTGAAGTTACAAAATTTTTGGCGTGCAAGCAATGCGGATGCTTCTGGCTCACACTCACGGCGGTCATATTTCGTAAGTTCGCATTTTTCATATTGAATAATTAATGTTAAATATATTTAGTAGGCATCGATCTTCCCATATCAAGCAGCTTGAGGCGACGAACCTAAAGAACTTGCTCTCTTTCTATGCTCCCAACCGGCCCACTTCGGCAGAATGCAGAAAATTAATGAAATTTATATGACTTTTATTTTCTGTCCCCCTTATAGATAAAGATCCGGGCTTTGCGGGCCAGCCGGGCAGGGCTTCACTTTTTCCGGCAAAATTTCCGGCCCGTGCACATGCCTGCCTCTGCCACTCTTTCTACCGCCGCCTTTTTTGCAGCTGTATTTTTTTAATGCCACCGCCCGCCGCTGATTTTTCGAAGCGGACGCCCGCCGCGCCGCTCTTTTTTTGTCGCCGCCGCTTTTTCCGCCGCTTGTTTTTAAAAATGCGCCGACTGCTGCGCCGCTCGCCGCTGCTTTTTTTTTGGCTGTGTAACTATGACATGGACTACCAAAAAACCATTTTGAGGAGAACTTATATTAGAGAAAATGAAAACAGCTAACCAGATCAATTCTTCTTAACTGTGGGAGTAGCATCACAAAAAAACTAGCTGTACAGTCAAACCTCGATACAGTGACACCTCCAATATAGTCCAATATAGTAAGACTTGAGGGATCTCACTATATCAATATTTGACTGTATTTTTTGTTTTTATCGGACTTATAAATTTTAGAGTAGCTCACCTTATGTATTTAGGAGTAAGCAAGCACATCAAAGTATTAGCATCTCCTTTAATCGGCAAACCATACACGTTTACTGCTATTCTCGAGAAATTTTCGCCTTTTCGCAGGTCCACATAATTAAGAATCTTTAATGGCTTTACGGAAAAATGATGCAAAACGAAATCTCGAAACTTGACGCATAATAATAAAAATGTGTTGTTAAGCTGGTCGCGATCATAAAATGAAAGATTTCAAATAGAATATTATTGGGTAGTATGTAAATCATATTTAATTACAGATATATTCTAAAAGTTGAGTTATTCTCTTATTTGTTATCAATGAAATTCGTCGTTACAAGAGATTGCATTTTTAAATTTGTATAAAGTATTAGTGAAAGTTTTATATCATTTAAAAATACAAGTTGTCTCACGTAGTTTTCTTTTATGTTATGTGATAATCAACTTTCTCAAAGTTTATTGCAAAAATTTTAACGATCATATTTTAAATTTTAGAAATGTATATAGATATAGCGCTTCAATATAGTGACACCTAAGAGTTGCTTGGTCTGGTTTTGGCTAAAAGAAAATGACTAAAGTGACACTTTAATATCGTGACATCCACTACATTGAAACTCTCAGGCCATTCTCAAGGGCCGTCACTATATGGACATTTGACTGTACTTGAATTTCCTATTTTCATTTACCGTAGTCTCTTTAACAGAAGCGCATGCGGGTCTACTGGAAAACACGGTGTTCCCAAAATGCCTTGATCCTTGATTTTCATTGCCTTAATGCCTTGATTTTCATGATTTCGCCTTGGTCCCCCTGTTGATTTTAAGGGAGCATTTTGGGAGCACCGTGTTCTTCAGTAAAACCAGCGCATGCGCTTTTATTTTTCAAACACCCCCCCCCCCGGGGTGCGCTTCTATTAGAGAGTGTCCTTCTCATAGAAAGTGAGCTTCGGCTATACTATAGAATCCACCCCCAGCTAGCGAAACATTTACTTTTCCTGGAGGGAAATGACCCGTCCCATTTTGATTCTCGTGCTCTGAATAGGCACGGAAACACTTTGGTTTCCGAAAAATCAAAAAAAAAAATTTTTTCGATTTGCCTTGGTCCCCAAGGCTAAAAATTTAAGAAAATTCGACCTACTATAGAATACCCCCCCCCCAAAAATCCGACCTTTTAAAACTTAAGTAAAAAGTACCCAAATATATGTCCCAGACCCCGGAAAATGTGCGCAAACACTTCATTAGTCACAACTTCCGTACGCTGGCCTACCCCAAGCCTAAGGGCTAAGCTAAACTTGTTGTTTGCAAGGGTAGTTACAGCATTTTTTAAAGGTCGGATTTTTGGGGGGGGGGGTATTCTATAGTAGCGCCGAAAATTCGAAAAAAATTTTTTTTGAATTCCCGCCAAAATATTTTTATAGGGAATTAGGGCTGTATTGGGAGGGGAAGGGACGAAAGAGGGCCACTAATTCCACAGAGCCCATTAACAAGAAGATGTTGAACATAGTTTTGAAAACTGGGCCCTACCGCATAAATAAACTCTGGTATGCATGCTTTTTCATGCATCCAGAGTCACTTTCGAGTGATTTGTGTCTACGGTATGTGGGTGTGCGCATCTCAACTCCAAGCCCCCAAGCCCCTTCGGGGCGCAGGGGGCTTGAGAGTTAGAGATGCGCGCACTCACTTACCTTAGACATGATTCCGAGAAGTACTCTTGACCATAAAATGCATATAGAGTCTCTTTTTGCAACGGCCCAGTTGAAAAACATGGCAGGACATCCGAAATAGTCCAGAATTCACTTTTCATAATTTTGACATGAAAGTGGCCCCTTTTATTCCCTTCCCCTCACAATACAGCCCTAATTCCCTTTAAAAATGTTTTGGCGGGAATTCAAATTTTTTTTTTTTGAATTTTCTTAAATTTTTTACCTTGAGGGACCAAGGCAAATCGAAAAAAAAAATTTTTCGATTTTTCGGAAACCAATGTGTTTCCGTGCCTATTCAGAGCACGAGAATCAAAATGAAACGGGTCCTTTCCCCTTCAGGAAAAGTAAATTTTTCGCTAGCTGGGGGGGGGGGGGTATTCTATAGTGTTACCTGAGCTTCTATTTTAAAACAAACAATTTATTTTCAATAGACGCATCGCTTTCATTCCACATATTTTCTTCCTCTTCACCGAGGTCCATTTCTTTCATTAGCTGGGCCAGTTTCCTTTTCTCTCGCGCCAGCTGCAGTTATAGTCGACTAATTGGCACTAACTCATCTTCTTCGAAGCAGTGAATCTTATCATCCTAAAACCAACCGGTGAAATTTTTTATCCTGACGACTCGCTGATGAGCTGCTTCAAAAGGCTTTCCCAGGCTTCGACGACCCACTAGAGATAGACTAACATTGGCACAGCTTTCAGATTTCCTCCCTTTGTTACTTATTTATCGCCGTGAATTATCCATTTCTCGCAGAGCTCTCGGATTTTTGCTTTAAAGTACATCTGCGCAAGCTTCAAGCAAACATCAGGTGTCTAAACAAAACCGCTTGTGCATGAACGAATAAAGCTAAAAAAGAACTTAAACAACTGAGCTTACTGAGCTTTTTACTAATCCGTAAGCTGAATTTGCGGTACTTCTTGTGCTCCCTCCCTGCCCTATTTTTTAAAGGTAACCTAAAAATCAAGTTCTTACTGGTGTACCAAAAGTTTGGAACCGACTATTGAACTCATTATTAAAACTAAAAAACTCGCCACAAGATATTTTCAAAAAGTAGGTTTTGTAGCTATGCTCATTCTCTTTCGAATAGTTTTTAAAGCTTTTTCGGATTTTTTTAAATAGTCATTATTTTGGTGCAAAATTTATGAACTAAGAACTGAGCTGAAAAATTGTAAATTTTTTAAAAAATAGCTACCTTATTTTAAAGATGAAAACAGTTCTGAATACAGTTGAACGTGCATATACGAGCACCCCTTAAGACCAGCATGAAGTGCTCTTATATCAAACTAAGATACTCATCCCGTTTACACCACCCCCAATTTTGGAACGTGACCCAGAAACAGGTGCTAAGCTACTTTTTTCTGCTTAATATGGTTCTAGTAACGTTTCTAGACAGTTCCCGACTGAAAGTTGAAAAAAAAACAAAAATTTTTGACTTCGACTGATGAAGGCGAGATGGTCTTTTTAGGGTATTTTAGGGTCATTTTTCAATTATTTTCACATTTTTAGGCTTAGGCCGAGGCAAGGTTAGAACAGCTCAAAAATGTTTTCAAACTCTGAAAAGTAAGAAAAATGTTTTATTTCTTCGTAACACACGCTGGCCTGCCCTTGTCTAATCCTAAAGCCTAAAATGTACACCAGAGTAACCACGTAAAAAGGGTGATAAGACAAATGGCAGTGGTACCCACATATACATCTTTATCCACAGTTTCTATATGCCGAAGGCCCTGAATAGTAAAAAATATTCAAAAATAATAACTTTTCATTTATATCTGATTAGAATTAGGGTTGTACCGGTTCGGTTAACCTAACCGGAACGATTTTGGCCAAATAAACCGGAACCGAAACCGGGTACGAAAAAATCCGGTTAACCGGAAACCGGGTAAAGCAAATTTCGGTTAATTTACGACAAAAAATAACCGAAAACCCTTACAAGCCATTTAACCGACCGAAAAAACTGAAACCCGTAACCGAAAACCGGGTGCGCGAAAAACCCGGTTAACCGAAAACCGGGTAGGGCCAAATTAACCGAAACCGTACAACCCTAATTAGAATTACCGTATTCACTCTATTAACTCCAAGCTCCCCGCCCTCTAATAGCTCCCCACCCTCTAATAAGTCCCCACCCTACGGACCCCATGTCTCAGCCTAAAGCAAACATTTTGCAAATCTATTTTTTGCGTTTTCTTAGTTATTACTAGATTACCTAATTCCAGTTTTCAAACTGTGGTTGAGCACCACAAAATCTCAAAATCGACCACAAAATTTTTCGATTTTTCAAGGGTTGAAAAATAACTCCCATGGGGAGTTTATAGAGTGAATACGGTAAGTCAAAAATACCCTTAAAGTTCTTTAAAAAGGCCATCTGACCTTCATGAGTTTTAGTCAAACAATTTTGAAAAAAGTTTTAATTTTTTTATCGAGAAATTATTTATAAATTTTTTTGTATCATGTGAAGCAAGAAAAAGGGCTTAGAACGTGTTTTAGGTGACTTTTAAAAATTCGGGGTTGGGTTAAACGGGATAAGTACCCGGGCTAGTTCTTATATCTGGATTGACGTAAGATAAGCTTTGTTCAAGTATTACAGTCAAATTTCTGTATAAAGACACACAAGTGACCGGTCAAACACTGTCCTTATATCCAGAGGTCTTCATATAGAAATTTATTTTAACAGAAAACTAAAAAAACAAGATCAGTTTTATGTTAAATTTTTTGAATTAAATTTTGAAATATTTGTCTTCCCTAAAATTTATGGTAAAAATGATTATGTGCCTTATGTTTTAATTAGCCGGACTATCTTGGGGTGCTCTCACATTCAGTGTTCTGGAACAGGGTTAGGCGCAGTGGGTCAGCGTATGTTAGGACGTCCTAAGGTACGCTTGTTTACCCTCCGTCTGAGTCAAAACCAAAAAAATTATAAAAAACGAAAAAATCACGGTTTTTTTTTTTAAATTTTTTCGGGGGCTACCACAACATACATAGAGCACGATTTCTCATTAAACAGACCTAAGAATATTCGAGAAAAATTTCGACCCTAATTGCATCCATTAAAAATGAAAATTTGATTTCATTTAACTTAGTTGGTACATATACTATAGTAAAAGTAATTTCACAAAATACAAACACTAAGAAACAACAAATCTAAGCATAGATGGTTTTTTAAGTAAGCCTGCATTCGACATACCATGCGATTAACAAGATCACCAAAAGAAGTAGGGTATTCCTCCAATGTAGTATTGTGGTAACTGTGGCTTTGCTCAAAGTATTTTGTGAGATCTATACAGCCATCGGCTCTTGGACGTTCTCAATAATCATCGCACTGAAATTTTTAGTGTGTACTTCAAGAAGCTCGTGTGCAATGTTCAAATCCTTAAATATACAATTCAATCTTACAACTGGCTTATTCCAAATCAACAAACACTAGGAGCAAAAGGCCTATTGGGGCCTAACTGTCCCGCTTGACAGCCTATCTACCACACCTAACAACCTACTTAAATGCCATCAGAAAAAAAATTCTGCATCAGGATTTGAATCTTAGACTTGCGTCCCAACTAGGACTCCCAAGCAATTCAAAACTTTTGTCAGTCAAAAACATGTCTCTTTTTAGATTATGGCCACTCTGGGTCAGCCGTGTACAAAGACATTTTTTTACATAAAATGCTTAATATATTTGTGTGCTTTTTGAACTAAATAAGAAAAGGGAGTGGACAGAGTCAGTGTTCCTAGACAAACATTACAACATTTCTTAACTATACATCCGTAAATTTCCTATTAGACGGCCTCTCTATATTATACGGCCCCTCCTGACAAACAGCCGCCCTTCAGGGTGGTTGAATATAGACGGCCGGGCCACACTACAACAACCACGCACCAAAATAGACACCTAATAAACCCCTCTAAAACAACTTTATTTAACACTCGCATTACCGTTTGTATGCAAAAATTTGGCCCTTTAGGTGCCAAGAGATCGAAAATATTGAAATCGGTTGAAAAATATACGATTCTTTTGTAATAGATGGCCGCTCCCTGATAAACGGCCCCCTCCTAGGATTGTTTGAAAAATAAACGGCCCGAGTCTTCTAATAGGAAATTCACGGTATATATTTTATACAATTTCAGACTGAGTCTTGTCCGTGAACAAGTTGATTTGCATATGAAGTAATTTTTTCTAAATTTTTTACCTTTTGACAACCATAGGCTCGAATTCGAAAACAAGTTGACTGCTGAATCACCGCATTTGAATCGCAATAAGTTCAGACACTGATATAGAGATTTGGCCTTCTGTGCACAAAAAGTATATTGCTTGGATGTTCAAAACCGTTTGAGATCTTGATTACCTGCGATATCAGTGAAATTGTGAAAGGAATTAGGCTTTAAAGTGTAATGTCATTCCACATTCCGCTGCAGTTTGGATCAACGGAACTATAGAAAATAAAAAAATATAGGTAATCCGGAAGAATGGCAACTAATTTTAAATAGCCGTATCTCCTCGAACTTTTTACCTTATTGACGGTTCTTTTTTTTTATTCTGAAGTACTTTTTATTCAATGATACAGTCGACTTTCGATAGTACTTACCCTGATAAGACGTGCTCTCTATAGTACGTTCTCATTGGAAGTGATTGTTTTGGTTGGATTCACATTAAAAAAGGCAAATGGTGCCCTCGATGGTACTACCCTAGTCCCAGTCCCCAGCTAATTTTCATTATTTTTGACTAAGATTCGAAACAATGCTGGAAAATAGACTAGCACTGGATTTTATTATTATATACAAAAACGCTCTCATTAAGATACGCTTTGGAAATTTGGTTGAATACGCGCTCATAAAGAACCTCTCGGGCCGGCACCCTAGGGGTATCTTATGGGAGCGTCGACTGTATTATGAAAAGTCAGCAAGTGGGTCCTAGCGCTTGTATGTCTTTTTCGATGTTGACAAGTATTTCAAGAGATCAAATTTAATTAAGTATTTAGCGTCACAAAAATCTTAGTAGTCGACCTCTTAATAACGAACCCCTGATAACGAACACTTTTTTTAGTTTGGTTTGGTTGGATTTTGATAAAGTACTTATAGACGACCTTCTCAATAACGAACTCTCTCAATAACGAACACCTAGAGCGGTCCCAGGGGTTCGTTATTGGGAGAGTGACTGTACTATGTTGCAGCGCAGTTTCGAAATAGTTCTAAAATCTGGTGAATGATTGAGATGAAATCAAAAGAATTCGCCAAGAATCCTTGTTCAAATTTGAATGATAATTCTTGGGCGAATTTTTTCATTTATTTCATTTTTTTTAATCTACTCTATGATAGATTATCTGGAGGGCTGAATCTTAGCTTCTAGATGACAATAAAATAATAATAATAAAACTCAAACCAAGTTGTGGCCTTTTTCAGTAACAAATCTTTTAGCATCCACAACTAAACTCCTGAGTGTTTTTTGAGTTGTGGGAACAGAGTCGGCTAACTTTTTAAATTTGGCATCTCATCAATGTGGGACTCGACCAGTAAGAACATCAAAAAAATTTAAAAAAATTGTTTTCGGATTATATATGCGAAAAATTTTCGCAAAACGTGCAATGAACTCTGCATTAATTAACGCTGCAAGAGCCGCTGTTATTCAGCACAGTGCACCTAATTCCCTTACCAATGATGATGTGGGACACTAGCCCTACCGGAATATCTCGTCG
>SADC01000606.1:0-66461 GCA_004194705.1 Ditylenchus dipsaci | reverse complement strand
GCAGGCTTTCACACATACTGGAGATTGTATTCAAGTTAAAATAGGCTGAATTTCCGGAAACCGATCGTTTTTCGGGTTTTTCTTTCCGAGAACTTTTCGGTAGTATCCTGGAACTGGCGTTTTTTCCCCAATTTTAATTTACATACTCATTTGCAACCTTACACTGAAAATGTAGCTCTGTTTCTTGCGTTATTTTCAGTATATGTTTGTGAAATGATCATGTAAATTAAAATTGCAAAAAAACCGTCAGTTAAAAAATAATACCGAAAACCTACCCTTCAATGTACTCATTCCTCCCGGTCAAACCTTCGCTAGCTACCTTGCTTTTTATGAAGTGATTTTCGGTGTGCAAAAATTTCTTTCTTGTTCTCCATGAAGTTCTGACTCTAGAAAGTCACTAAACGCGTGGACAAATTAATAAACTTGTGAAGGTTCAGGCTGTATAAATCTAAGTACGCATCGTTTGTGCTGGTTTCCTTTAATTTTGATGGTCATTTACTTGAAATCGCGTAATTGAGGGCCGTTGCTGACAGCAAAGCAGTGCTGGAAATGATGCAATCGATTCCTCGATAGCTTGTAGCCCTAGAAGTGAAAAACTTAATAAAAAATAAATAAGATTTGAACCTAATACAACCTTATGAAATAACTAGAGATGGCAGATGGCCTATTACGGGACGGGACGAAAATTTAAAAAAAAATTCGGAACGGACGCCGGACGGGACAGGGTCAAAAAATTTCCGGGACGGGGTCCAGGACGAAAAAATGGCGAATTCGGGTCGGACGGGACGTCTCATCCCGGCTTTTTAGCTTAAATTTTCTAGTAAGACAATAAAAAAATAGTTGTCCGGGACGGGACACCGGACCGGACAGACTGGAAATTGTGTTCCGGGACGGGATATATGCTAAAAAATTTCGGGGACGGGACGGGATTCCCGTTAGGGTGGGCCGCGGTCGCGGTGCGGTCTTTTTGGAAGGCTGTGTTAACAATTTTTTGATTAGTTTTCAAAATTCTGTTTTTACCGTTCTGTTCAGCATGAAAAAAAGAGGCGCGGTCTTTAGAATAATCACGACCACTCCATAAATTGTTTCAGTGATTAAAATGCCTTAGCGCAACAAAAATTTTTTTCAACCACTCGAAAAAAACTTTTTTTGTTGCGAGGGTGGGCAACCCTACTTCCTGTCCCGAGGCATCTCTAGAAATAACTATGAATATTACAGTCCACTCTCGATACAGTGTAGTGCGCGGGGACTGGAAAAATATACACTATATCGAGAGTTACACTATATCGAGAGTACACTATATCGAAGGTTTCCCAACAAAGCAGTCAATGTTGTACACTATATCGAGAGTTTTCGCCTTAATGACCTGAACCCAAATAAAAAAGATATTTTATTTGACAAAAATAATAATGGTACCATGTGAGAAATGAATTAACGATTAGACGAGAAGTAACTGGTCATTTTTGATGTACATTTATGGCTTGTTCACGTTGTTCGAGTTGGTGTTAGAGTTCGAGTTCGGGTAAGAGGTGTTCATGTACTCAAAAATCCGAACTCTAACTCTAACTCGAAGGTGTTCACGTACATCGAGTTAGAGTTCGAGGTCGCGCTTGAACGTGCTAATGTATATAGCTCAGATGGCTCAGAATTTCGCCCCTGAGCGGTCAAAAGCCACTAAAAGTTAGTTTTCAGGCCGTTTACTACAAGGGAATCCGAGTTATATGCATCATCACCTTCAAATTCGACCTCGAACTCGAGGTACGTCAACACCCTCGAGTTAGAGTTCGAGTTCGGATCAGAGGTGTTCACGTAATCAAAAACCCGAACTCTAACTCGAACTCTGACTCTAACTCGAACAACGTAAACAAGCCATTACATTATCATGTTTCTGTTTTTCGCCTCTCTTCGTAAAAATATTCTTCTGATGCATCGGCAAAACTAAGCATCGCATGATCATCAGAATGCTGTTTTATATAATGACTGGCAAAATCAAACGCTCTATAAGCTTTCAACCGTCTCTTAATTGTTTCACCTTCACTGCCCTTCACTACATTTCTTTTCGGTTCTTTTAACCTCGGCAAAAAAGATTCAAGAATTCAATTGTAGCTCATCGTACCCTCTTATTAATGAATTTGCGCTTTTATTTTTGGCAACTTCCATTACTGATTTCTTCTAGTTCAAAGTAATCAAACCTTACTCTTTTTCAGTACTTATTGCTCATTTGCAAAAAACGGATAAATTTACATTTTAGAGACAGCAATTTCAATAAAATTAGAAAAATATACACTTTATCGAGAGCTGTTTTCTTTGTCGGGACCGCAAAAATATACACTATATCGAGAGTTACACTGTATCGAGAGTGCACTATATCGAAGGTATGGTTCCTTATGTTTTTAAATTAACCAACCAAGTCGTAAAAAACATACACTGTATCGAGAGTTACACTATATCGAGGGTGCACTATATCGAGAGTAGACTGTAGTTATTTCAGACCAAATCTTTTCACATTTCTTAGTTTCGGCTAGCATATACTGGCTTACCTTGACGGGCAATACTTTTTTTGTACCAAATTTACTTTTTTTCTGTACTAAATTTACTTTTTTTGTAACAAATTTACTTTTTTTCTGTACTAAATTTACTTTTTTCGTACCAAATTTACTTTTTTTTGTACCAAATAGGGTTGTCGGCTTGGCGTTATGCATATTTGAAATTTTTTTAGATACTTTTTATATTTTAGCTCTTATTTAATGATATTTTCCGTCTCTATAATAGCGCAAATGAAAGTTTAGAATCTTGGCTACACATTGATATATAAAACTTGTGCCTTTGCGAAAAAAAACCAGAAAATTTCGTCAAGACAATTTCGGCTTGCCCAAGCAGATTTCGGCTTGGGCAAGCCGAAATCGCATTTTCCAAGCCGAAATTATTTTGATTAAAATTTCTGATTTTTTTTTGCAAATGCACAAGTTTTATATACCAATGTGTAGCCAAGATTCTAAACTTTCATTTGCGCTATTATAGAGACGAAAAATATGATGAAACTAGAGCTAAATTATAAAAGCATCCAAAAAATTTTCAAATATGCATAAGGCCAAGCCGACAACCCTAGTACCAAATCTACTTTTTTTGTACCAAATTTACTTTTTTTGTACCAAATCTACTTTTTTGTACCAAATCTACTTTTTTGTACCAAATTTACTGTTTTTGTACCAAATATACTTTTTTTTTGTACCAAATCTACTTTTTTGTACTAATTTTTTTTATTTTTTCGTTTTGCTTTATTCCTAAATTTTTCTAATCGTTTTACAAAGTGAAAAGACTTTTAAAGGGGGGGGGGACACTTCATATACGCATCGCCTTTTGTCGAAAGTTCTGGATACTGCCGAAAAGTACTGGTATAGTCCCATTGAGGATTTCACCGAATTGGATTTTTTATATTTTAGCCCTAACTTTATACCAACTTTTCATCTGTATGATAGCTCAAATGAAAGCCCAGAACCTTGGCTACATTTTGACACTAAACTTGTAAATAAAGCAGAAAAAATAAGGTCTCCAGCAGTGGTAGTCGAACCTGTGACCTAAGGCGATGCGTATAATAAGTCCCCCCCCCTTTAAGTAACTCTGCGATTCTAGTTTCTTACGAAAATAAATTTTCGCAATATATTTTCGAAATGCTCTACAAAATATCGAAAGTATGCATCAAGTCAGAAAAATAAGATAGTTCACGCTTTTAATATTTTGTTAAAATTTTGAATATATCTTGCAGATAGTTATATGTCGTTAGAAACTAGAATCGTAGGACTACATGATGTTGCTGAAACATTGTGCAAAAACTTTAAAAATTGAAGATAACAAAAAGCAGAAGAAAATTTGGTAACAGAAAAGAGTAAATTTGGTACAAAAAATAAATTTAGTACAAAAATAGTATTGCCCTATCTTGATCGTAAAGTCAAAGCCTAAAAGTCGCAATAAAGTAAATATTTTCAAAGACCCCACCCCTTAACTGAACAACTGCCCAGAATGATCACGATATCAGCCACAAAAACATAGTGAAAAAAGAACATTCTAACAATTTCATGAAATCATCAAAAATTTTGAACTTAAAGCTAAGTTTTATCTCAACATTAAACAGCAATTTGCTGTTTTAGTTAAAGCTCTTAAAAATAACGAAAAATTTTACCAGTAGTGAAACACTCACAATTCGTGCTGTTTGGTTGTGTTTGAACTTGCGGGCAGCTCTTGTTAAAGGACCATAGCCATCGCCGACAACGAGTATTTCAAATGTTTGAATTGGCGCGGGACAGTTCTCTTTCGTCTCGCGCTGTACTCTTTTGACTTGCTTTAAATAACTCGAAAGAGTAAAATGAAGGACGAAAGAGAACTGTCCCGCGCGAATTCAAACATTTGAAATTCTCGTTGTCGGGGACGGCTATGGTCCTTTAACATTTGAATAAATTTATTTAAAAAAAGATTGTAAAATTCTGTTAAAATCACTTAATGTGTACAAATTTTGGCTCTGGATGTGTTCGGAACCCACCCAAAAAAACTTGCCTCAGTTTCCCCCTGTTGTTTTTTCAGTTTTTTTATAATTTGCCTTTGTCCTTTTTGAAATTTGGGCATTACTCGTTATACCAACGCCCAAGTCACGCCCCCCCCCCTTCAAGATTTTTAGGACTGGTCAAAACTCATTTTTAAGTAATAATTTTGCAATAAAAGGACCAGAAAAGTGATATTAAAAGGGATCAAGGGCTATATTGGGAGGGGAAGGGACAAAACAGCCGCAATGGTTATTTCCGAGTAGCTTTTGGGGGAGGGGGTTTTATTACCGAGCGTGGAAATTTTTTCTATTCCTTTTTTTTGTATATTTCTATGTTCTTTGTCTTATTTGTAATCCTTTTCAGATGATTTCGCTAGCAATGTGAAAATGATTATTATTGTTTGTGAAAACCCTCAATTTTTACAAGGGAACTCAACGACAAAGATTCGAATTTGTTATTATGAACAGTTTGTGGTTAGTCAATTGCAAACTGTTGTTTGTTAGGGCTGTTTTCTGTGTATTTAAATGCTTTTCACCTTCTGAGAAAATTCTCTTTTTTTCACATAAAATTGGAGTTTCGGGTTTGATGATATAGCACGCCTCAAAATAAATTTTTTATTTTTTTTCAACCCAGGATGAACACCACTCATCCTGAGTCAGATTTTGCATCGTCGTTAACTGTGCGTAATGAACTGCGAATTTCTGGTATAATATTTCCAGAAATTCCACACTTAACGACGGGGCAATATCTGATTCAGGATGAGTGGTGTTCATCTTGAGTCGCAAAAAACCGTGGGAAATTTTATACTAGAATTATTTTCAAAGGGCAAAAGTCGAAAAACTAAAAAAATTATGTCATGATATCAGCCGCAAAATATAGTTTTCTTTTTTTTCAGCCTTCTGTTAAATTACTTCATGTTTTTATTGTTTTTGTTGGACTGGCTTATTCAATATATAACAGACTGCATCACTACAACTACAAAGCACTTTCTTTTCTAGGCTCTAAAACAAAATATTTTAGTACTTATTGTAGAGACCAAGCAAGGCAACCAAGCACCAGCCAATCATCATGCCATCAGCAGGCAAATTCCAGCCATTTCCATTGCTCATCTTGGATTCTTTCTGGTTGCGGCCAAAGAGAACATCCTCGCCAACCAGGTCTTCCAGCCACAAGCACACTTTGTCGTAGTCCGCTCCTCAGCAGCCTTGTATTTGTACTCAGTCCATTGGTTGTCGTAGTGCAGAATTAAGACTGGATAGTTGAGTGGGTTTTTTGTAGTTGATTTTGTAGGACTGCTGAGCATTGTCTTCGAACTTGGCAACATGGATTGCGGAGTTAATCTTCTTGAGATGTTTGGCGAGGGCTGGCAACTTGCCCAAGAAGTCATTGGAAGCGGAAGAGCCGTTCTGGTAGTAGAGCACAAGCAAGTATTCGTGAGCCACAAGGGAGTCTTGGAAATTATCCTGCAATTGCCGTATTTCCTGTAATTTCTCGCACCGAGGAGTAATTAGAGACATGCGATTTTCGAAACTTCAAGTGGTTTGAAACTCCTGTTTTCATTTATGATTGAGCTCTGTAAAAAGTACTTTTTGAATTTTTAAAATCGCTCTCACACACCTTTTGTTCCACGCAGCTGGAACAGTAAATAAGAACAGAGAGAAACCACTTGAAGTTAGAGGGAATTAGAGGGAAGGGGAGAAATTACAGGAAATACGGTAATTAGATTTTTAGATCAATAAAGACAGTATAGAAGCAAATATTTAAAAAACTAGATGCAACAGGAGGCTATAGGCGCCTCTATGTATTTTGAAATTCAATGAATATCAGTCCATCAATACCTCCTTGATTACCCTTTCCTGGGCACCCCACACGGTGGGTAGGTTTTATTATATCAAGGCTCACAGAGGTTACAAAGCTTATTTGAAAAAAAACGAAAAAATTAATAAATAAGCGCGGTCATTCAAAGTTGAGTGTCGAAAACTAAAACATGCTTGTAGAAACGCAGGCTACAGAATGCCTAAAGGGTACTTATGCTGTTTGGGACCGACCGTCATTTTTTTGATTTATTGCACAAATTGTTTGGCCGTTTTGTTGTAAAAAAAATCAGCAGCGGTAAAAAGCAACGCACCAAAAAAAGATACAAATAACACATGAATGTGACACACAACAAAATGGCCAAACAATTTGTGCAATAAAATCAAAAAAATGACGGTCGGTCCCAAACAGCATAAGTACCGCCTAAAGTATTCAGAATAAACGAGACTTTTTTAAAAAAAACTACTAAAAGTTAAAAAAAATTACTGAACAAATTGGGGCGTTTGCCATACTCCGGCCGTAAAAATTCAAATAAATTCGAAAAAAAACACAGAAATGATATCTGAAACCTAAATTTGTTCAGAGCAGGTCAAAAATATTAAGTAACTAGAAATTTTAAAATTTTAAATGAATTAAAATAAAAAAAATACACTGGAATGGTGACTCTGATCATATAAATATAAACTGAAAATGCTATAAATTTCTTGAAAAATGTTGGTTCATAAAAATGATATTTATACTAAAATACAGTTAAGTCTCTCATTAACATGAACGCCAAAAGTTCGTTCACGCCTGGGGCCCGATACTTTTTCAGCCCCATTTTTCAAATTTTTCCCAGTTCAGGCAGTCTGGTCCCAATATCGCAAGGATTCCGTTTTTGCCGATCGTTTTTGCAAAAACAATGATTTTAACATTTGAAAAGCAAAAACGCCCACCAACACCTGTTTTGGACTTAGGTGTATTCTAATGGGAGTTTTGCCTTTTAAATGTTAAGATTATTGTTTTTTTTGCAAACACGATCGGCAAAAACGGAATTCTTGCGGTATTTGGGACCAGACCGTCAAAAGAGAACTGGAAATATTTGAAAAAATGATTGCTAAATGTACCTATACCCCTACCACTCAATTAACTTTGACCCTCACCAGTAAATCAGCTTGGGACACCAAGGCGAAAAATTTCACTTGAAATTTTCGATTTTAAAATCTCAAAAAACAAGTCTCAAATACAAAATATTTGCACTTTTGGATTATTTTTTTTGCAAAAAATTATTAGTATAAAAAATAGAATTTTTTTGTCTTGGTCCTTTAAGCTGATTTGCTGGTGGGGGTCAATGTTTGATTGAGTGATAGGAGTTGAGGTAAAGTGCTCCGAAATAGGGCTTAAAAAGTGTCGGACTTCGAGCGGGAACGAAGTTTTGGGGCGTATTTAAAGAGAGACTTGACTGTATTCTGAAAAATAGCGTGATACCGATACAACTTGCTGTGTATATTTTATTTTATTGAAACTTACAGTATTTAAGACTAAGATGTCCCCGTCTACTTTATTGTCTGAGTCCAAGCATTCGGCTAGCAAAAAATATGGCTGAGCCAAGCAGAAATGCTGCAATCACAGAATATTTGACAGACATTTGAAAGCAGGAAGAGAAAGCCAGCAGCGATCAGAACAACAAACGGGCAAATAAAGTCTGACTGGGAAGATAGATGCTCACAAGGAAAGAAAAAATCTGGATAACAACAACATTTCCGACAAACAGAAAAAAGCAATATCTTGCGAAAATAAAGTTTTGTAAAAAAGGGAAAAAAATGTTAGATGCATTATTCAATTTTTTGAAAAGTATGTAAAATAATGTTTTGACTTAAAACATTTTTTGCAACTCTTTACCTCGCAAGCACCAAAAAAAACTTTAATTCAAGAAATGTCTCAAAAATTGAAGTATAATAGAAAAAATAACATTCGAAAATATTTAATCAGTGTCTGATTACGTTTCAATTTTTAGGAACTTTTTCGAAAAAATTGAAATTCTTGAAAAAAACTTAAAAATAAATTAAAAATCCAGATATTGATAACTAGGGACTAGGGTTGGTTTAATGACCGGTCATTCAATATTTGGTTTTATAACCAGTTATATAGCCGCTCATTTAATAGAAAACTGGTCATTAAATGTCATTCAATATTTCCGAACATAACCTTGAAATAACCTTTTATAGATAACAATATCAATCGAATTTCAACAAATTGTCATAATTTTCATCTTAAACAGCGGTCTAAAAAGCGGGTATTAGCAAAACAACAGAGACGACCAATGACCAAATACCCTACCTGGGACAAAATGCCCGAAAATGGCCGAAATGCCTCAAAAGGCCAATGTGCCCAAACTGTGTCAAAATGACTGAAAAGGGCCTGAATAGCCAAAATACAGGGTGGCGCAATTTTTTCGGGTACATTGTTTATAACTTTTCAAATTCGCGGTCATTTTTTTTTGCTGACTACTCATTCAAAAGCCCTTTCTTTGCCATTTTGTTTAAAAAAAAAGAACGCGCCGATATGATTAAAAAATCACCGAGATATGGCTGTTTTTGTGAAGGCGTTGGTTCACCATTTAACAATAAGCTTATCCTCTTCTTGCATTAAGGAAATGAAGTTTCATCCTTACAAACTACGCCTGAATCATGCTCTTCGACCTCGTGATCTTCCAGCTCGAGTTGCTTTTTCTCGTTTCAGTTGGCTCTTTTCCAAGCGGATCCATCTTTCCTCGACAACTTGGTTTTCTGTGACGAGGCCCATTTTCATCTGAAGGGAGGCGTGAACCGACACAATTTCCGCTATTGGGACGACGAAAATCCGCACTGGTTTGAAGCAATTCCTCTCCATACTCCTCGGGTCACAGTCTTTGCTTTGCTTGGTCGTTCTGGAGTCGTCGGACCTGTCTTCATCCAGGGAACATCAATGGTGCTTCATATCTCCGCCTCCTTCAAGATCAAGTGGTTCCGGAACTTCAGCAGTGGGCAAATTTCGGGCAGTTGATTTTTATGCAGGTAGGTTAAAGGTTAATGATTATTGTGTACAAATGATTTCTCGTTTAGGATGGAGCCCCGCCTCATTGGTCTCTAGCTGTGCGCAACTATCTGACAGCAGTTTTTCCGAACAGGTGGATGGGTCGTGGTTCTCCGAATCTTTCTTGGCCGCCATATTCTCCGGACTTGACTCCCTGTGACTTCTTTCTGTGGGCTGGATCAAGAGCCAGTGTACCGATCTCCTATCAGCGACTTGGATGAACTGACAAGAAGAATTCAAAACGCCTTTCGAGATTTGCCTCAGCAGATGATTGACCGATCAATTCAAGCCTATGAACAGCGTCTCAACCGTGCATTGCTGGTGGTGGCAGAAGTGTGGAGCAAACATTTGCAAACGTTAATTGAGTCCTGGTTGGGGTTTGTTTCGCATGTTATGATTTGTTATCAATAAAAATGTCTATCTGAATTGTTATTAAAAAATGTGTATGAAACACATGGATAAACAGTCAAAACCCAACGCCTTCACAAAAACAGCCATATCTCGGTGATTTTTAAATCATATCGGCGCGTTCTTTTTTTTAAACAAAATGGCAAAGAAAGGCTTTTGAATAAGTGGTCAGCGAAAAAAAAATGATCGCGAATTTAAAAAGTTATGAACAAAACAAATCTACCCGAAAAAATTGCGCCACCCTGTATGACTGAATCCCCCAGAAAGGCTAAAATGCCCAAACTGGGCCAAAATGTCCGAAAAGTGCCAGAATGCCCAAATTTGGCAAAAATGACCGAAAACGGCCAAAATGCCCGAACTGGGTCAAAACACTAGAGAAGGGCCCAAATGCCAAAACTGTGGCAAAATCACCGGAAAGGTCCGAAATGTACGCATCACTAGCGTGTAACAATAACGTACCCGAACAACCAGTGCCAACTAGCACCATCTACGTGTAGTGGGGGCTGAACGCTGAATAACTTAGGGCTGATGTGCCTTTGTCGCAGCGCGTCTTCTAGTATTATTATTAAATGATCGTACGCGTCGGTAGTTAAATATTAAATGACCGTTATTCAACCGGTTATATTACCGGTTATAAAACCCGTTATATAACCATCACCCAACCCTAGCAGGGACCATAGGCCACGTCCGTTCAAAATTCAAATTCTATTTCACTTTAAAATAAACAAAACGACAGGTTTTTTCTATGCTAAATCTGAACTTTTGAAAAAGTATTTTTCCTTTTTTCTACAGATTTTATGACACTTTATCTGAATCAAATCCGCATGAACTTTTTAAAATTTATTGACGGCCTGGATGGCAAAAACCTAATTCACACCAAGCAAAAATCGAGTTTCTGACATTACGTATGATAAAAAAATTTCATACGATTATAAGCTATGAAACAGGCATCTTCAAAAAGTGGACTGTAAGGAAAGTTAGGCCAGTTTAGAAGTCTCCATATTCCTTGGGACAACCTGTGTACGGATATAACACACCAAACTAAAAACATGCACCTTGAACAACATCTTCACACTTTTTATTTCACTCGATTAACTAAACAGCACCAAAAAGTTGAACAATAACAAAAGTATTAACTAGCCATCCATTCCAAAAAAAGTAGCAGCAGATCCATCGAAATTCACATTGACTGCATTTTTTCCAGAAGATGAACTTATGAAAGATGACGGCGTGGACGCCAAAGATTTCGGATCATTAAGAGGCGCCATTTGCTGCGTTGTGTCATATTGCTGGCTTAACGTTTCGCTCATCAGGGCCTATAAAATATTATTTTATTCTAACTACACGAAAAATTTTATTTAAAGAGTAAGGAGAGCACTTACCTGAACTCTTTCAATCATGGCTTGAATTATTCTTCCGAGCAGAGACTAACCAAACATTACTCCTGCACTATAACGCACTAAAAATAGTAGATCTATAAGAAACCACATCAAAACAGTTTTAATAATCTTTTACTGGCAACAGTTATGTTTTGATTCAGCAATTTTAGTATTTTTATGAATTTTCAAGTCAGTTGATTAGAATAGTCGATTCTAATCAAATGAAGCATTGATTTCAATTTTGCAAATCAGTCAAAATCAATTGATTAGAGGATTTCAATTTTGTAGTCAAAAGAAATCAATTGATTTTTAGATTACATTTTCATAATCGATTCAAATCATTGAAATTTGTGTATTGATATCCGTAATCAATTCAAATTAATTCGTTATATGATTAAATTTTGTAATAAATTCTCAAAAACGTTGTCTTCAACCACTCAAAAATACATTCTAGAATACTTTCCGGTTTGAGTGATGGTAAGAACAATGTTGCTTGCTGTGAAGTTAAGAATGTGAAAGAGTAGGTTTTTATTGTACTTTTTTAGGCTTTTACACTGGTTGGCAAGGGTTTGGCGTATGTTAAATAGACTTAAACATAAATCTAAGATATTCCTGAGACTGTCTAAAGACCGCTACAACTCTTGCCCAAGTCGAAAAAATCACAGCAAGACAACGGGAGACCGAAGTAACCTCACCTCCCTTTATTGTGATATTTTTATAAGACATTTTCTCATAAGACATCATAACAGAAAAAAAGCCGTTCAAGGTGTTCAGTTTTCACGAAATTAACTGTTATTCTATCTATTATTCTATATCTATCTATTCTAACTCTAAATTTTTTAGGCCTTGTCTTTCTGTCTGTGCGATCTCTCTCAGTCCACTTACAACCACAAATCAGGAGAGCTTCTGTCACCCCAAACGAGGAGAGCTTTTTTGACTAATAGAATGATTTAAAAAAATATTTAACCAAATAAAAGCATACTTTTCTACCACATCCGCTTGTACAAAACCTTTGTCTTCTCCGTGAGCAGAACAGTGACGAGAGGCATAGAGTGAGTTTGGCGGATAAATACGAAAATGCGGTAGATCTGAGTGGTTCCTTTGGGCGAGTATTTAAATGTTCCGTCACAAATAAGGTGCGTGCAATTGAAGAGAAGATTTCGCTGTCGGCGAGAGCAAAAAATCAGCATTTCGGCATTTAATAATTGGAATTGGCAAAGGGTTAATAAAATAAATGAGTTACCTCTAAACAAAAGCAGTTGTTCCTTATAATGGACATCTCCCAGATTTGCTTCCGATCCCTGCAAAGTGAGTCGCATAGCTTGGTTCTCCACGGCCATGAATTCTTGGAACGTAGCGATGTTCGGGAACTTCTTGCGCTTGGCTCGATAGATCGCTCCTTCCGTTGCTCTGACACTTCCAATGGCGGCATGACATATTTCGGCAAAGTCTAAAAATAATCATTGCAAACCGTTCATCATCGTTTCCTAAAAAAGAAAGAAATCTTGCTCAGGCACGTGAACCACCCTGACCAGCTTGGCATGAATTCGAACTCTGGCTGTGGCTGGCTTTTTTTTTTGTCCCAGCGGCGACCTCTGCTTGCATAGATCTTCTGGCGTTTGTTCTGGTCACCTAAAATAAGAATGGCCGTACATAAATGAAGAAATAAAATAGGGTCACCGCGTTGATATTATTCGGCCGGCAGATGTGCTGATAGTTCTCCGGGCTGCCAATCCACTGATTTGAAGAGACGTTGAACTTTAGAGAGGCAATGACTGCTCGATCACCGTTTGCTAACTTGAACGCTCTGCACCCGGACCTACCCCTAACACCTAAACCTACCACCTCCAAATTCCAAAGCTACTTTGATTAACCATCAACCCCCTCTCCACCTCCGAACAAAGATCAAGATTTTTCTTGAGTGTTTGAAAAAGATTTTTAGTGGTCCTTTTTCTATAACAAGACAGAAAAAGCAATTTGAAAAAGATTGAAAGGGATCTTCAGATAGGAGACGCCGGCAAAATTTTTTGAGGGAGGCGCATGGCGCCGACCTCGCGCTGGAACAGCATTGTCACTTACATGAACTGATATAATGGTTTTGTTACACGGGGTTTTGAAATTTGAATTTTAAACCATTTCAGTTAAAACCAAATGCCAGACATTTTGGAGCAATATTTAAAATTGACTATACGTTTTTTTAATTTGATTTTTTTGAATTTTATGATTGTTTCTAAGGGTTTTTTCGGTCAAGACCTTTATTATCACATCATCGAAATCGAACATTGCGGATCTTTCTCAATTCCTTATGTCAAATACCGTATTTCCTCTAATAAGCGCCCCTGCTCCATTAAGCGCCGCCGCTCTAATAAGCGCCCTCCCTGGAGGTGGGTTTGAAAAATAAGCGCCCCTGCTCTAATAAGCGCCCCCCCCCCTCTCAAGGCTATTTTGCTTAGTATGTATTTCTATTTTTGGAAACTTGTTTTTAATTACAAAATTCAAGTTTATACTCAAATTTGTTTCCTTTACTAAAGAAAACTTTCTTTTTCCCAGATTGTCGGATCACTATCAGCCATAATGGAAGCGAGGACGACAAAAATGCACTGCTTCAAGGAACATGGACAAATTCCGGAGGGATTCCATGATCTTTTGAATGCGCGGGATGAGATTCGACAGACGAGGAATGATGCTGAAGAAATAAACGCAACCCAAGACGATGAAAATTTTTATCTGAGCGATAAATCTCTTCATTTCGACGAATCTTTTGAAGTTGGTTGGAATGATGAAATGTATGCGCTCAACCCTCAGTTTTCACGCTTTATGAATGATCGAAAGTCGTAAACCCAGCATTTTTTGTTTGTTTGTGAACTCAGCATTTTTTGTTTGTTTGTAAATCCAGTATGTTCTGTTGCCTTATTGTCATAAATAATGCGTTTTGAATTTGAGCAGTTGTGGAAAAAAATTCTGGAGATCAATGTCTATAACTAAAATTCTCAAGGTTTGGGTTAAACAAGGTTGGTGGCCTCGGCGCCGACAGGTTGAAAAATAAGCGGCCCTGCTCCATTAAGCGCCCCCGCTCTAATGAGCGCACCCCTAGACGGGGGTTGAAAAATAAGCGCCCCGGGGCGCTTATTAGAGGAAATACGGTAGTACGCTTGTTTGCCGACCTGTAAGCTCTTACAGACTCGCTTGAACTTATCTACACAAACCGACTCATTTTTTAATGAAGTTCATAAAGCCAAAAGCTCGATGTGCAAGAAATGCAGTTTGTGTCAAAAAAGCTTGACCACCTGAAAAGATTTGCACAAGTGGGTCCTTTCCTGGTCGATTTTCGAATTCGTGCTCTTGATTTTCGTGAATCACCATTTTACGTAAAATACCGCTGCTCCATGACCTACTACTTCAGCAAAAAATTATTATCAACACCAGACAAGATATTACACACAAGAGAGATTATTATTCACTATGCTTTCCTTCTGCTTTGGTACACGTTTTCAGGATTGTTGGAGTTGGCGGAATTATTCTCAACCAGGTCTGTGTTTCTCAAGTTGCTGACTGGCGCATCCTGAAGCGAAACTGAGGCATCCTGTAAAGTTTCTGTAATCAACTAATGAATAATGTGAAAAAGAAATGCGAACCTGCTGAAATGCGAAACCTTAAAGAATGACAGATGAAAAAAACCTTGGGACAGTATCAAAGGAAAACTTATCATTATTATTGCGGCACAAACTTGAAGTTACTTTCAGATTTTTCGCCACTTTCTTGATGGGCTGTTATAGCTGAACGGACTTCCGGTGAGCAATCAAACTTTTAAATGACTTACGTAAAGCACTGATTTTTCTGAAGATTTCCAGACACAGTCACACGAAAGCAGGTCGAGTTTCTTGTTTTCTGATCGTAGCCAATTTTCAAAATTATCAGAGAATAAGCACAGCTACATTACAAATAATTGCACACAAATAGCAATGTAAAGCAGAAACTTAAAAGTCAAATCAAAAGAAGACCACCACAGTGTGGGCAGGAGATTCTTAGCCAAAGTTTCTCGATTTTATGTCTGTTTTGCAAAAATTAACATCTTCTCGAATTCGTCTGGGCTATTTATAGAGTAAAATTCACGCTCTTTCGATCTAGCGTATCTGTTATGCAAAATGAATGCAATCATCGAAGTCTAAAGGGCACTTATTGGGCAAACACAGGCATATTACAAAATCTGCTTTTGAGAAAAATTAGCATATGAACTGGAAAACTTTCCTTTACCACTGAGATGTGACCACTCATTCGAAAGCCCGTTAAACGAGCAATCTTTTATGTCAAAATGTTGCAGAAAAATATTTGAAAACCTTGATTGCAATGCAATATTTAGAACCATCACATAACTGTGAGAAACAAGTAAAGTTAAGCATAATTGTTTTCGCGCCAAAATACCCTAATGTCAGAGAATTCAAATTTTGAAACCCCCGTGGTTACTAAACAACTCATGCCAAAAACACCTTCATATAAATTATTTCAGCCTGGATGAACTTTATGGAATAGTTTAGTGGTTAAGACTGTAATTAAAGGCTATTATACCCCGTTTTGGTCACTGGAACTTCGGGAAAGGGCTTCTCATTAGAGTTGGCTCGGAATCGATATTTGGACCGGAACCGGAATTTTAGATTAATGAAAACCGGAACCGGAATTCGATTTTTGTAGAAACCGGAATCGGAACTTCACTTTTGCCGAAACCAAAACCGGAGTCGAAAAAAAGAAGTTTGCAAAAAAAAATCGCTGCCTGTTTACATGAGTTTTTGTATATATTGATATTTATCACGAAAAATTCGTTCAAAAGTTGAAAGCAGAGCAAAATCAAAATTATGATACAGTTGGGCTTGCAATTGATATTTGGACTGGAACTGGAATCCTGTTTTAATGATTGCTAAGCATTTTCTCTGTGCTAAAACGATAGAAAAAATATTTTTAAAAAATTTTTAAGAAGAAATTTAGGGCACCAAAAACACGACTAAAAGACTGATTTTTAAACAAAACTTCTTTTTTACTAGTATAGTACACCTATTGAAAACTACTAATAGTCAAAAATACCCCTTCGGGGGCGCAGGGGGCTTGATAGTTAATAATGCGCGTACTCACTTACCTTAGACATGATTCCGAGAAGTACTGTTGATCGTAAAATGCATATAGAGTCTCTTTTTGCAAATTTCCAGTAACGAAAACAGGATAAAAAAATTCCAAATAAGGCATCTGAGTACCCTCCGGAACGGCCAAAAAGTCGATTTTCGGTCAATTTTATTTTGCGGAAAGTGAACTCCTACTCGCTTTTTCATCTTTTCTATACGTAAAAGTAAGTCCAATCGCGTAAAAACGAGGTTTGAACCGGTTCTCGGGACAGGGACATTCTGTAGTCCGGCCGCCAAGAGTGTGAGAATCGTCTTGATAGAAACCTTATCAATGAAAGGAAAAAAACTGGGTATGCAAATAGTGGTAGTCGAACCTGTAACCTAGGCAATGCGAATGTGACGTGCACACACCCCTTCACGGTGAGTATTTTTTGAAACAAATGTTTGGCCATTAAACTTAGACTATTTTGGTTATTGAATTTGGAGGAATAATTGGATTTTTATTAGAAGATATTTAGTTGAGACGTATCGTTTATCGTCAAATAGACCGATAACCTATAAGTCTATTCGTTGGTTGGTATGCCGCTTTATTGGAGAGAATACGGTAAGTATTGTTGGTCACTTTGACTAACTTTGAGTCAAATTTTTATATACCAAAGAGTAATTTAGTCTCTAACCTTATGATAAGTCGCTAAACCCAGCAAGTTGTAGAATAGCGAAAACTACTAATAGTCAAAAGTACACTGACCACTTGATTCTAATTGAATCCTAAAAGGTTTCGATTCGAGCCGAACCTCTTCGGAGTGTTTGATCAAATTTTGGATTGCTGAGCCTCCGGCTCGGTTTTATTTTCGGTGGTTGTGTGTTTTGGATTTAGTTGTAGTTTTTTATTTACCTTGTTCAGCATTACTTTGCTGGATGTGGTTTACTCACTCTGTAACAGAGAGTTCAGGTAGATTTTCTGCAACGATTCTAACATCTGGTCGTACTCTACCCTGCGGGTGTTTCTAGGCGTGTCGGTCATTTATTCTGACTGCTATTCAATATACCTACAGTTGAACCTCGCGTAGATGCAGAGCTCCAATCTCAAAATTATAAATTAAAATACTTTTTGCAAAATAAATTATATTCTTCGGCTTGCTCAAAAACTTTTTCAAGCCCGAATTTCGACGCTTTGCACCACTCTAATTTTTCATCGTCTTCAAATCTAGGTCTGACTGTATTTCTTTTGACTGTATTTGTTTCTAGCTGAAACTTTGAATTGTGCCGATTATTCAGTCGAAATATTCAAAAAAGTAAACAACAGGTTATGAACCCAAAATGTAGGTTGCAATTTAGATCAAAGATATGCCAACTGTTAAAATGTATATGAAATTATTTTTTGCAGGACCAAAAAGTTTTTGGCTTACAACACCCGAGATTCCCAGGACGTCTCCGATCCAAGTACTAGTCGAGCCCAACGTTGCTTGACATTGCCAGATCGGACGGGATGGCGTACTTTCAACGTGGTATGGTCGTAAGCGAAGGTGAGAGAGAAAAAATATTACATATATTTTTCCACCTCTTTAACGGTCTACTTTGCTTTTCTGCTTCTCTAAATAGTGTGTTTGTATGACAAGGCGCAGCCTATAAGTTTATGAACTTAGCTATTTATCAAATGCTTTTTCTTGGCCTACTTTTTTGGTTTAATTACCCAAATTTGAGGTACTTGAATGTTTCTGCCCAAATGAGCGGTGGAATTACAAATTTTGGAAAGCATTGCCTTTAGTGGCAGTGCGTATATATTTCGAAATACCCAAAAATCATAATTGGCCATTCAAACTTAGACTATTTTGGTTATTGAATTTGGAGGAATAATTGGATTTTTATTAGAAGATATTTAGTTGAGACGTATCGTTTATCGTCAAATAGACCGATAACCTATAAGTCTATTCGTTGGTTGGTATGCCGCTTTATTGGAGAGAATACGGTAAGTATTGTTGGTCACTTTGACTAACTTTGAGTCAAATTTTTATATACCAAAGAGTAATTTAGTCTCTAACCTTATGATAAGTCGCTAAACCCAGCAAGTTGTAGAATAGCGAAAACTACTAATAGTCAAAAGTACACTGACCACTTGATTCTAATTGAATCCTAAAAGGTTTCGATTCGAGCCGAACCTCTTCGGAGTGTTTGATCAAATTTTGGATTGCTGAGCCTCCGGCTCGGTTTTATTTTCGGTGGTTGTGTGTTTTGGATTTAGTTGTAGTTTTTATTTACCTTGTTCAGCATTACTTTGCTGGATGTGGTTTACTCACTCTGTAACAGAGAGTTCAGGTAGATTTTCTGCAACGATTCTAACATCTGGTCGTACTCTACCCTGCGGGTGTTTCTAGGCGTGTCGGTCATTTATTCTGACTGCTATTCAATATACCTACAGTTGAACCTCGCGTAGATGCAGAGCTCCAATCTCAAAATTATAAATTAAAATACTTTTTGCAAAATAAATTATATTCTTCGGCTTGCTCAAAAACTTTTTCAAGCCCGAATTTCGACGCTTTGCACCACTCTAATTTTTCATCGTCTTCAAATCTAGGTCTGACTGTATTTCTTTTGACTGTATTTGTTTCTAGCTGAAACTTTGAATTGTGCCGATTATTCAGTCGAAATATTCAAAAAAGTAAACAACAGGTTATGAACCCAAAATGTAGGTTGCAATTTAGATCAAAGATATGCCAACTGTTAAAATGTATATGAAATTATTTTTTTGCAGGACCAAAAAGTTTTTGGCTTACAACACCCGAGATTCCCAGGACGTCTCCGATCCAAGTACTAGTCGAGCCCAACGTTGCTTGACATTGCCAGATCGGACGGGATGGCGTACTTTCAACGTGGTATGGTCGTAAGCGAAGGTGAGAGAGAAAAAATATTACATATATTTTCCACCTCTTTAACGGTCTACTTTGCTTTTCTGCTTCTCTAAATAGTGTGTTTGTATGACAAGGCGCAGCCTATAAGTTTATGAACTTAGCTATTTATCAAATGCTTTTTCTTGGCCTACTTTTTGGTTTAATTACCCAAATTTGAGGTACTTGAATGTTTCTGCCCAAATGAGCGGTGGAATTACAAATTTTGGAAAGCATTGCCTTTAGTGGCAGTGCGTATATATTTCGAAATACCCAAAAATCATAATTGGCCATTCAAACTTAGACTATTTTGGTTATTGAATTTGGAGGAATAATTGGATTTTTATTAGAAGATATTTAGTTGAGACGTATCGTTTATCGTCAAATAGACCGATAACCTATAAGTCTATTCGTTGGTTGGTATGCCGCTTTATTGGAGAGAATACGGTAAGTATTGTTGGTCACTTTGACTAACTTTGAGTCAAATTTTTATATACCAAAGAGTAATTTAGTCTCTAACCTTATGATAAGTCGCTAAACCCAGCAAGTTGTAGAATAGCGAAAACTACTAATAGTCAAAAGTACACTGACCACTTGATTCTAATTGAATCCTAAAAGGTTTCGATTCGAGCCGAACCTCTTCGGAGTGTTTGATCAAATTTTGGATTGCTGAGCCTCCGGCTCGGTTTATTTTCGGTGGTTGTGTGTTTTGGATTTAGTTGTAGTTTTTATTTACCTTGTTCAGCATTACTTTGCTGGATGTGGTTTACTCACTCTGTAACAGAGAGTTCAGGTAGATTTTCTGCAACGATTCTAACATCTGGTCGTACTCTACCCTGCGGGTGTTTCTAGGCGTGTCGGTCATTTATTCTGACTGCTATTCAATATACCTACAGTTGAACCTCGCGTAGATGCAGAGCTCCAATCTCAAAATTATAAATTAAAATACTTTTTGCAAAATAAATTATATTCTTCGGCTTGCTCAAAAACTTTTTCAAGCCCGAATTTCGACGCTTTGCACCACTCTAATTTTTCATCGTCTTCAAATCTAGGTCTGACTGTATTTCTTTTGACTGTATTTGTTTCTAGCTGAAACTTTGAATTGTGCCGATTATTCAGTCGAAATATTCAAAAAAGTAAACAACAGGTTATGAACCCAAAATGTAGGTTGCAATTTAGATCAAAGATATGCCAACTGTTAAAATGTATATGAAATTATTTTTTTGCAGGACCAAAAAGTTTTTGGCTTACAACACCCGAGATTCCCAGGACGTCTCCGATCCAAGTACTAGTCGAGCCCAACGTTGCTTGACATTGCCAGATCGGACGGGATGGCGTACTTTCAACGTGGTATGGTCGTAAGCGAAGGTGAGAGAGAAAAAATATTACATATATTTTTCCACCTCTTTAACGGTCTACTTTGCTTTTCTGCTTCTCTAAATAGTGTGTTTGTATGACAAGGCGCAGCCTATAAGTTTATGAACTTAGCTATTTATCAAATGCTTTTTCTTGGCCTACTTTTTTGGTTTAATTACCCAAATTTGAGGTACTTGAATGTTTCTGCCCAAATGAGCGGTGGAATTACAAATTTTGGAAAGCATTGCCTTTAGTGGCAGTGCGTATATATTTCGAAATACCCAAAAATCATAATTGGCCATTCAAACTTAGACTATTTTGGTTATTGAATTTGGAGGAATAATTGGATTTTTATTAGAAGATATTTAGTTGAGACGTATCGTTTATCGTCAAATAGACCGATAACCTATAAGTCTATTCGTTGGTTGGTATGCCGCTTTATTGGAGAGAATACGGTAAGTATTGTTGGTCACTTTGACTAACTTTGAGTCAAATTTTTATATACCAAAGAGTAATTTAGTCTCTAACCTTATGATAAGTCGCTAAACCCAGCAAGTTGTAGAATAGCGAAAACTACTAATAGTCAAAAGTACACTGACCACTTGATTCTAATTGAATCCTAAAAGGTTTCGATTCGAGCCGAACCTCTTCGGAGTGTTTGATCAAATTTTGGATTGCTGAGCCTCCGGCTCGGTTTTATTTTCGGTGGTTGTGTGTTTTGGATTTAGTTGTAGTTTTTTATTTACCTTGTTCAGCATTACTTTGCTGGATGTGGTTTACTCACTCTGTAACAGAGAGTTCAGGTAGATTTTCTGCAACGATTCTAACATCTGGTCGTACTCTACCCTGCGGGTGTTTCTAGGCGTGTCGGTCATTTATTCTGACTGCTATTCAATATACCTACAGTTGAACCTCGCGTAGATGCAGAGCTCCAATCTCAAAATTATAAATTAAAATACTTTTTGCAAAATAAATTATATTCTTCGGCTTGCTCAAAAACTTTTTCAAGCCCGAATTTCGACGCTTTGCACCACTCTAATTTTTCATCGTCTTCAAATCTAGGTCTGACTGTATTTCTTTTGACTGTATTTGTTTCTAGCTGAAACTTTGAATTGTGCCGATTATTCAGTCGAAATATTCAAAAAAGTAAACAACAGGTTATGAACCCAAAATGTAGGTTGCAATTTAGATCAAAGATATGCCAACTGTTAAAATGTATATGAAATTATTTTTTTGCAGGACCAAAAAGTTTTTGGCTTACAACACCCGAGATTCCCAGGACGTCTCCGATCCAAGTACTAGTCGAGCCCAACGTTGCTTGACATTGCCAGATCGGACGGGATGGCGTACTTTCAACGTGGTATGGTCGTAAGCGAAGGTGAGAGAGAAAAAATATTACATATATTTTTCCACCTCTTTAACGGTCTACTTTGCTTTTCTGCTTCTCTAAATAGTGTGTTTGTATGACAAGGCGCAGCCTATAAGTTTATGAACTTAGCTATTTATCAAATGCTTTTTCTTGGCCTACTTTTTTGGTTTAATTACCCAAATTTGAGGTACTTGAATGTTTCTGCCCAAATGAGCGGTGGAATTACAAATTTTGGAAAGCATTGCCTTTAGTGGCAGTGCGTATATATTTCGAAATACCCAAAAATCATAATTGGCCATTCAAACTTAGACTATTTTGGTTATTGAATTTGGAGGAATAATTGGATTTTTATTAGAAGATATTTAGTTGAGACGTATCGTTTATCGTCAAATAGACCGATAACCTATAAGTCTATTCGTTGGTTGGTATGCCGCTTTATTGGAGAGAATACGGTAAGTATTGTTGGTCACTTTGACTAACTTTGAGTCAAATTTTATATACCAAAGAGTAATTTAGTCTCTAACCTTATGATAAGTCGCTAAACCCAGCAAGTTGTAGAATAGCGAAAACTACTAATAGTCAAAAGTACACTGACCACTTGATTCTAATTGAATCCTAAAAGGTTTCGATTCGAGCCGAACCTCTTCGGAGTGTTTGATCAAATTTTGGATTGCTGAGCCTCCGGCTCGGTTTTATTTTCGGTGGTTGTGTGTTTTGGATTTAGTTGTAGTTTTTTATTTACCTTGTTCAGCATTACTTTGCTGGATGTGGTTTACTCACTCTGTAACAGAGAGTTCAGGTAGATTTTCTGCAACGATTCTAACATCTGGTCGTACTCTACCCTGCGGGTGTTTCTAGGCGTGTCGGTCATTTATTCTGACTGCTATTCAATATACCTACAGTTGAACCTCGCGTAGATGCAGAGCTCCAATCTCAAAATTATAAATTAAAATACTTTTTGCAAAATAAATTATATTCTTCGGCTTGCTCAAAAACTTTTTCAAGCCCGAATTTCGACGCTTTGCACCACTCTAATTTTTCATCGTCTTCAAATCTAGGTCTGACTGTATTTCTTTTGACTGTATTTGTTTCTAGCTGAAACTTTGAATTGTGCCGATTATTCAGTCGAAATATTCAAAAAAGTAAACAACAGGTTATGAACCCAAAATGTAGGTTGCAATTTAGATCAAAGATATGCCAACTGTTAAAATGTATATGAAATTATTTTTTTGCAGGACCAAAAAGTTTTTGGCTTACAACACCCGAGATTCCCAGGACGTCTCCGATCCAAGTACTAGTCGAGCCCAACGTTGCTTGACATTGCCAGATCGGACGGGATGGCGTACTTTCAACGTGGTATGGTCGTAAGCGAAGGTGAGAGAGAAAAAATATTACATATATTTTTCCACCTCTTTAACGGTCTACTTTGCTTTTCTGCTTCTCTAAATAGTGTGTTTGTATGACAAGGCGCAGCCTATAAGTTTATGAACTTAGCTATTTATCAAATGCTTTTTCTTGGCCTACTTTTTTGGTTTAATTACCCAAATTTGAGGTACTTGAATGTTTCTGCCCAAATGAGCGGTGGAATTACAAATTTTGGAAAGCATTGCCTTTAGTGGCAGTGCGTATATATTTCGAAATACCCAAAAATCATAATTGGCCATTCAAACTTAGACTATTTTGGTTATTGAATTTGGAGGAATAATTGGATTTTTATTAGAAGATATTTAGTTGAGACGTATCGTTTATCGTCAAATAGACCGATAACCTATAAGTCTATTCGTTGGTTGGTATGCCGCTTTATTGGAGAGAATACGGTAAGTATTGTTGGTCACTTTGACTAACTTTGAGTCAAATTTTTATATACCAAAGAGTAATTTAGTCTCTAACCTTATGATAAGTCGCTAAACCCAGCAAGTTGTAGAATAGCGAAAACTACTAATAGTCAAAAGTACACTGACCACTTGATTCTAATTGAATCCTAAAAGGTTTCGATTCGAGCCGAACCTCTTCGGAGTGTTTGATCAAATTTTGGATTGCTGAGCCTCCGGCTCGGTTTTATTTTCGGTGGTTGTGTGTTTTGGATTTAGTTGTAGTTTTTTATTTACCTTGTTCAGCATTACTTTGCTGGATGTGGTTTACTCACTCTGTAACAGAGAGTTCAGGTAGATTTTCTGCAACGATTCTAACATCTGGTCGTACTCTACCCTGCGGGTGTTTCTAGGCGTGTCGGTCATTTATTCTGACTGCTATTCAATATACCTACAGTTGAACCTCGCGTAGATGCAGAGCTCCAATCTCAAAATTATAATTAAAATACTTTTTGCAAAATAAATTATATTCTTCGGCTTGCTCAAAAACTTTTTCAAGCCCGAATTTCGACGCTTTGCACCACTCTAATTTTTCATCGTCTTCAAATCTAGGTCTGACTGTATTTCTTTTGACTGTATTTGTTTCTAGCTGAAACTTTGAATTGTGCCGATTATTCAGTCGAAATATTCAAAAAAGTAAACAACAGGTTATGAACCCAAAATGTAGGTTGCAATTTAGATCAAAGATATGCCAACTGTTAAAATGTATATGAAATTATTTTTTTGCAGGACCAAAAAGTTTTTGGCTTACAACACCCGAGATTCCCAGGACGTCTCCGATCCAAGTACTAGTCGAGCCCAACGTTGCTTGACATTGCCAGATCGGACGGGATGGCGTACTTTCAACGTGGTATGGTCGTAAGCGAAGGTGAGAGAGAAAAAATATTACATATATTTTCCACCTCTTTAACGGTCTACTTTGCTTTTCTGCTTCTCTAAATAGTGTGTTTGTATGACAAGGCGCAGCCTATAAGTTTATGAACTTAGCTATTTATCAAATGCTTTTTCTTGGCCTACTTTTTTGGTTTAATTACCCAAATTTGAGGTACTTGAATGTTTCTGCCCAAATGAGCGGTGGAATTACAAATTTTGGAAAGCATTGCCTTTAGTGGCAGTGCGTATATATTTCGAAATACCCAAAAATCATAATTGGCCATTCAAACTTAGACTATTTTGGTTATTGAATTTGGAGGAATAATTGGATTTTTATTAGAAGATATTTAGTTGAGACGTATCGTTTATCGTCAAATAGACGATAACCTATAAGTCTATTCGTTGGTTGGTATGCCGCTTTATTGGAGAGAATACGGTAAGTATTGTTGGTCACTTTGACTAACTTTGAGTCAAATTTTTATATACCAAAGAGTAATTTAGTCTCTAACCTTATGATAAGTCGCTAAACCCAGCAAGTTGTAGAATAGCGAAAACTACTAATAGTCAAAAGTACACTGACCACTTGATTCTAATTGAATCCTAAAAGGTTTCGATTCGAGCCGAACCTCTTCGGAGTGTTTGATCAAATTTTGGATTGCTGAGCCTCCGGCTCGGTTTTATTTTCGGTGGTTGTGTGTTTTGGATTTAGTTGTAGTTTTTTATTTACCTTGTTCAGCATTACTTTGCTGGATGTGGTTTACTCACTCTGTAACAGAGAGTTCAGGTAGATTTTCTGCAACGATTCTAACATCTGGTCGTACTCTACCCTGCGGGTGTTTCTAGGCGTGTCGGTCATTTATTCTGACTGCTATTCAATATACCTACAGTTGAACCTCGCGTAGATGCAGAGCTCCAATCTCAAAATTATAAATTAAAATACTTTTTGCAAAATAAATTATATTCTTCGGCTTGCTCAAAAACTTTTTCAAGCCCGAATTTCGACGCTTTGCACCACTCTAATTTTTCATCGTCTTCAAATCTAGGTCTGACTGTATTTCTTTTGACTGTATTTGTTTCTAGCTGAAACTTTGAATTGTGCCGATTATTCAGTCGAAATATTCAAAAAAGTAAACAACAGGTTATGAACCCAAAATGTAGGTTGCAATTTAGATCAAAGATATGCCAACTGTTAAAATGTATATGAAATTATTTTTTTGCAGGACCAAAAAGTTTTTGGCTTACAACACCCGAGATTCCCAGGACGTCTCCGATCCAAGTACTAGTCGAGCCCAACGTTGCTTGACATTGCCAGATCGGACGGGATGGCGTACTTTCAACGTGGTATGGTCGTAAGCGAAGGTGAGAGAGAAAAATATTACATATATTTTTCCACCTCTTTAACGGTCTACTTTGCTTTTCTGCTTCTCTAAATAGTGTGTTTGTATGACAAGGCGCAGCCTATAAGTTTATGAACTTAGCTATTTATCAAATGCTTTTTCTTGGCCTACTTTTTTGGTTTAATTACCCAAATTTGAGGTACTTGAATGTTTCTGCCCAAATGAGCGGTGGAATTACAAATTTTGGAAAGCATTGCCTTTAGTGGCAGTGCGTATATATTTCGAAATACCCAAAAATCATAATTGGCCATTCAAACTTAGACTATTTTGGTTATTGAATTTGGAGGAATAATTGGATTTTTATTAGAAGATATTTAGTTGAGACGTATCGTTTATCGTCAAATAGACCGATAACCTATAAGTCTATTCGTTGGTTGGTATGCCGCTTTATTGGAGAGAATACGGTAAGTATTGTTGGTCACTTTGACTAACTTTGAGTCAAATTTTTATATACCAAAGAGTAATTTAGTCTCTAACCTTATGATAAGTCGCTAAACCCAGCAAGTTGTAGAATAGCGAAAACTACTAATAGTCAAAAGTACACTGACCACTTGATTCTAATTGAATCCTAAAAGGTTTCGATTCGAGCCGAACCTCTTCGGAGTGTTTGATCAAATTTTGGATTGCTGAGCCTCCGGCTCGGTTTTATTTTCGGTGGTTGTGTGTTTGGATTTAGTTGTAGTTTTTTATTTACCTTGTTCAGCATTACTTTGCTGGATGTGGTTTACTCACTCTGTAACAGAGAGTTCAGGTAGATTTTCTGCAACGATTCTAACATCTGGTCGTACTCTACCCTGCGGGTGTTTCTAGGCGTGTCGGTCATTTATTCTGACTGCTATTCAATATACCTACAGTTGAACCTCGCGTAGATGCAGAGCTCCAATCTCAAAATTATAAATTAAAATACTTTTTGCAAAATAAATTATATTCTTCGGCTTGCTCAAAAACTTTTTCAAGCCCGAATTTCGACGCTTTGCACCACTCTAATTTTTCATCGTCTTCAAATCTAGGTCTGACTGTATTTCTTTTGACTGTATTTGTTTCTAGCTGAAACTTTGAATTGTGCCGATTATTCAGTCGAAATATTCAAAAAAGTAAACAACAGGTTATGAACCCAAAATGTAGGTTGCAATTTAGATCAAAGATATGCCAACTGTTAAAATGTATATGAAATTATTTTTTTGCAGGACCAAAAAGTTTTTGGCTTACAACACCCGAGATTCCCAGGACGTCTCCGATCCAAGTACTAGTCGAGCCCAACGTTGCTTGACATTGCCAGATCGGACGGGATGGCGTACTTTCAACGTGGTATGGTCGTAAGCGAAGGTGAGAGAGAAAAAATATTACATATATTTTTCCACCTCTTTAACGGTCTACTTTGCTTTTCTGCTTCTCTAAATAGTGTGTTTGTATGACAAGGCGCAGCCTATAAGTTTATGAACTTAGCTATTTATCAAATGCTTTTTCTTGGCCTACTTTTTTGGTTTAATTACCCAAATTTGAGGTACTTGAATGTTTCTGCCCAAATGAGCGGTGGAATTACAAATTTTGGAAAGCATTGCCTTTAGTGGCAGTGCGTATATATTTCGAAATACCCAAAAATCATAATTGGCCATTCAAACTTAGACTATTTTGGTTATTGAATTTGGAGGAATAATTGGATTTTTATTAGAAGATATTTAGTTGAGACGTATCGTTTATCGTCAAATAGACCGATAACCTATAAGTCTATTCGTTGGTTGGTATGCCGCTTTATTGGAGAGAATACGGTAAGTATTGTTGGTCACTTTGACTAACTTTGAGTCAAATTTTTATATACCAAAGAGTAATTTAGTCTCTAACCTTATGATAAGTCGCTAAACCCAGCAAGTTGTAGAATAGCGAAAACTACTAATAGTCAAAAGTACACTGACCACTTGATTCTAATTGAATCCTAAAAGGTTTCGATTCGAGCCGAACCTCTTCGGAGTGTTTGATCAAATTTTGGATTGCTGAGCCTCCGCTCGGTTTTATTTTCGGTGGTTGTGTGTTTTGGATTTAGTTGTAGTTTTTTATTTACCTTGTTCAGCATTACTTTGCTGGATGTGGTTTACTCACTCTGTAACAGAGAGTTCAGGTAGATTTTCTGCAACGATTCTAACATCTGGTCGTACTCTACCCTGCGGGTGTTTCTAGGCGTGTCGGTCATTTATTCTGACTGCTATTCAATATACCTACAGTTGAACCTCGCGTAGATGCAGAGCTCCAATCTCAAAATTATAAATTAAAATACTTTTTGCAAAATAAATTATATTCTTCGGCTTGCTCAAAAACTTTTTCAAGCCCGAATTTCGACGCTTTGCACCACTCTAATTTTTCATCGTCTTCAAATCTAGGTCTGACTGTATTTCTTTTGACTGTATTTGTTTCTAGCTGAAACTTTGAATTGTGCCGATTATTCAGTCGAAATATTCAAAAAAGTAAACAACAGGTTATGAACCCAAAATGTAGGTTGCAATTTAGATCAAAGATATGCCAACTGTTAAAATGTATATGAAATTATTTTTTTGCAGGACCAAAAAGTTTTTGGCTTACAACACCCGAGATTCCCAGGACGTCTCCGATCCAAGTACTAGTCGAGCCCAACGTTGCTTGACATTGCCAGATCGGACGGGATGGCGTACTTTCAACGTGGTATGGTCGTAAGCGAAGGTGAGAGAGAAAAAATATTACATATATTTTTCCACCTCTTTAACGGTCTACTTTGCTTTTCTGCTTCTCTAAATAGTGTGTTTGTATGACAAGGCGCAGCCTATAAGTTTATGAACTTAGCTATTTATCAAATGCTTTTTCTTGGCCTACTTTTTTGGTTTAATTACCCAAATTTGAGGTACTTGAATGTTTCTGCCCAAATGAGCGGTGGAATTACAAATTTTGGAAAGCATTGCCTTTAGTGGCAGTGCGTATATATTTCGAAATACCCAAAAATCATAATTGGCCATTCAAACTTAGACTATTTTGGTTATTGAATTTGGAGGAATAATTGGATTTTTATTAGAAGATATTTAGTTGAGACGTATCGTTTATCGTCAAATAGACCGATAACCTATAAGTCTATTCGTTGGTTGGTATGCCGCTTTATTGGAGAGAATACGGTAAGTATTGTTGGTCACTTTGACTAACTTTGAGTCAAATTTTTATATACCAAAGAGTAATTTAGTCTCTAACCTTATGATAAGTCGCTAAACCCAGCAAGTTGTAGAATAGCGAAAACTACTAATAGTCAAAAGTACACTGACCACTTGATTCTAATTGAATCCTAAAAGGTTTCGATTCGAGCCGAACCTCTTCGGAGTGTTTGATCAAATTTTGGATTGCTGAGCCTCCGGCTCGGTTTTATTTTCGGTGGTTGTGTGTTTTGGATTTAGTTGTAGTTTTTTATTTACCTTGTTCAGCATTACTTTGCTGGATGTGGTTTACTCACTCTGTAACAGAGAGTTCAGGTAGATTTTCTGCAACGATTCTAACATCTGGTCGTACTCTACCCTGCGGGTGTTTCTAGGCGTGTCGGTCATTTATTCTGACTGCTATTCAATATACCTACAGTTGAACCTCGCGTAGATGCAGAGCTCCAATCTCAAAATTATAAATTAAAATACTTTTTGCAAAATAAATTATATTCTTCGGCTTGCTCAAAAACTTTTTCAAGCCCGAATTTCGACGCTTTGCACCACTCTAATTTTTCATCGTCTTCAAATCTAGGTCTGACTGTATTTCTTTTGACTGTATTTGTTTCTAGCTGAAACTTTGAATTGTGCCGATTATTCAGTCGAAATATTCAAAAAAGTAAACAACAGGTTATGAACCCAAAATGTAGGTTGCAATTTAGATCAAAGATATGCCAACTGTTAAAATGTATATGAAATTATTTTTTTGCAGGACCAAAAAGTTTTTGGCTTACAACACCCGAGATTCCCAGGACGTCTCCGATCCAAGTACTAGTCGAGCCCAACGTTGCTTGACATTGCCAGATCGGACGGGATGGCGTACTTTCAACGTGGTATGGTCGTAAGCGAAGGTGAGAGAGAAAAAATATTACATATATTTTTCCACCTCTTTAACGGTCTACTTTGCTTTTCTGCTTCTCTAAATAGTGTGTTTGTATGACAAGGCGCAGCCTATAAGTTTATGAACTTAGCTATTTATCAAATGCTTTTTCTTGGCCTACTTTTTTGGTTTAATTACCCAAATTTGAGGTACTTGAATGTTTCTGCCCAAATGAGCGGTGGAATTACAAATTTTGGAAAGCATTGCCTTTAGTGGCAGTGCGTATATATTTCGAAATACCCAAAAATCATAATTGGCCATTCAAACTTAGACTATTTTGGTTATTGAATTTGGAGGAATAATTGGATTTTATTAGAAGATATTTAGTTGAGACGTATCGTTTATCGTCAAATAGACCGATAACCTATAAGTCTATTCGTTGGTTGGTATGCCGCTTTATTGGAGAGAATACGGTAAGTATTGTTGGTCACTTTGACTAACTTTGAGTCAAATTTTTATATACCAAAGAGTAATTTAGTCTCTAACCTTATGATAAGTCGCTAAACCCAGCAAGTTGTAGAATAGCGAAAACTACTAATAGTCAAAAGTACACTGACCACTTGATTCTAATTGAATCCTAAAAGGTTTCGATTCGAGCCGAACCTCTTCGGAGTGTTTGATCAAATTTTGGATTGCTGAGCCTCCGGCTCGGTTTTATTTTCGGTGGTTGTGTGTTTTGGATTTAGTTGTAGTTTTTTATTTACCTTGTTCAGCATTACTTTGCTGGATGTGGTTTACTCACTCTGTAACAGAGAGTTCAGGTAGATTTTCTGCAACGATTCTAACATCTGGTCGTACTCTACCCTGCGGGTGTTTCTAGGCGTGTCGGTCATTTATTCTGACTGCTATTCAATATACCTACAGTTGAACCTCGCGTAGATGCAGAGCTCCAATCTCAAAATTATAAATTAAAATACTTTTTGCAAAATAAATTATATTCTTCGGCTTGCTCAAAAACTTTTTCAAGCCCGAATTTCGACGCTTTGCACCACTCTAATTTTTCATCGTCTTCAAATCTAGGTCTGACTGTATTTCTTTTGACTGTATTTGTTTCTAGCTGAAACTTTGAATTGTGCCGATTATTCAGTCGAAATATTCAAAAAAGTAAACAACAGGTTATGAACCCAAAATGTAGGTTGCAATTTAGATCAAAGATATGCCAACTGTTAAAATGTATATGAAATTATTTTTTTGCAGGACCAAAAAGTTTTTGGCTTACAACACCCGAGATTCCCAGGACGTCTCCGATCCAAGTACTAGTCGAGCCCAACGTTGCTTGACATTGCCAGATCGGACGGGATGGCGTACTTTCAACGTGGTATGGTCGTAAGCGAAGGTGAGAGAGAAAAAATATTACATATATTTTTCCACCTCTTTAACGGTCTACTTTGCTTTTCTGCTTCTCTAAATAGTGTGTTTGTATGACAAGGCGCAGCCTATAAGTTTATGAACTTAGCTATTTATCAAATGCTTTTTCTTGGCCTACTTTTTTGGTTTAATTACCCAAATTTGAGGTACTTGAATGTTTCTGCCCAAATGAGCGGTGGAATTACAAATTTTGGAAAGCATTGCCTTTAGTGGCAGTGCGTATATATTTCGAAATACCCAAAAATCATAATTGGCCATTCAAACTTAGACTATTTTGGTTATTGAATTTGGAGGAATAATTGGATTTTTATTAGAAGATATTTAGTTGAGACGTATCGTTTATCGTCAAATAGACCGATAACCTATAAGTCTATTCGTTGGTTGGTATGCCGCTTTATTGAAGAGAATACGGTAAGTATTGTTGGTCACTTTGACTAACTTTGAGTCAAATTTTTATATACCAAAGAGTAATTTAGTCTCTAACCTTATGATAAGTCGCTAAACCCAGCAAGTTGTAGAATAGCGAAAATTACTAATAGTCAAGAGTACACTGACTCCTAAAAGAAATGAATCCTAAAAGGTTTCGATTCGAGCCGAACCTCTTCGGAGTGTTTGATCAAATTTTGGATTGCTGAGCCTCCGGCTCGACTTTTGCAAGTTAGGACTGTAAACAGCGGCAGCACTTTTCATATAACTTGTGGTTGCTCTGAACGAATCTGCAGAAAATCTTTTGACTAACTAAAAGAAAAACACTACTCGAGGTTTTATGGTAAGGTACAAGACGAAATACAACTGGCGGACCAAGGCGAAAAAATTCCTGATTATTAAATAGGGGCATATTGACACTTATTTACATTGCCGATGGACAGGAAAATTATACAAATCGCTAATAAATTAGGAGAGAAGATGTTTAAACGGGCCATTGCCGTCTACGACAACGGTTGTCCCTCGCCAACTTAAATTATTTCTATTGGCTATAAACATAGTCGAGTTGACCCCTCAACTTTTTAGGGGCAACTTTTGTTAAAATTACTAAAATATCAATTTTTTTAAATAAAAGTGCCAATTATGATACTTTTGACCTTTCATTAACTTTTCGATGTCTACATGATGGCTTTTACAGAAATTTGAAATCTTGTTTCTACAAAATTTTGAAAAACTTTGACCCCAAGTTGACCCCAGTTGACCCCTCAACTTTTTTATCCTCCGATTTTTCTGCGTCGAATTTTAATAAATCACTCGGAAAAACTGCCTATATTTTCGTGTAGAGCACAAAAATTTGCCCTGGGGTCATAAATATCGAAATAAAAAAATATTAAGAAAAATATTGGCATTTTTGAATTTAAGAAAAAGTTGACCCTAAAAGTTGACCCCGACTATGGTTACAGCCATTGTCATTGGATTTACGTACGAATTTTTGACCCTACATATAGCTATAGGCTATATAGCTGGTCAATGCCCTGGTACTACTACCTGAGTACCACTTTATTTTTGCTACCAACTTCCTACTACTATCTGCCAACAACCACCCCCCCCCATGGAGTACGAAAGTGATTTAGAACTGGGGTTGAATGAAAACGGGAGAAAAAGTTTTTGCTTCAAAATATTCCGTTCGGCACAAATAAAATACTAAATCTCTTTATCATTATTCAGGGGATGAATTGTCCCTGGGGATGAATTGTCCCGGGGAGGAATTGTCCTGGGGATGAATTGTCCGTGTCCCCCTCAAAATACCCAAAATAACCAAAGTCACAGAACTACTTCTCTTTCCAAGAAAACTAAAAAAAACCGTAAAAACAAATCGAACACAAAAGTCGTGCGCTGAAAAAAATAAAAAAATGCCACCGATAAGGCAAAAAAATCTGACAATCTGACACAAACGAAACAATATCTGAGAGTCTAATCCGAAATTCAAACGAGTGACCAACTTCGTTGAGTTTATAGTTCATTTTTTTAGCTTTTTTTAGCATCTTTTCTAGGAGAATTAATTGATCTTTTTAGGAGAATATGCTGAAATTCGGTTGCCTTAAGTGTGCAGAATTTGTCAGCTTAGCTCGTCCTGCTTGGACTCTTCGTTTCCAGAGTCTATGTAGATCTTCTCGCAAAAATGGTCTTGCGTCCGAATTGCCGTTATGCTTTGAAAAGGCTGACTATACTACCGAATATAGAAACAAGGTCTGTGGTCTTTCGCAATAGTCACAATGTGTCAAACTGTTCACTTCCAAATCCAATTTTTTATAAATTGCACTTTTAGATCTCGAGAGAGGATCAGAATGGCGACCAAAGCAACGATGATGTGGTTACTCCGTGGAATGTGACAACGAATAGTGCTAGAGGAGTCAATTATGAAAAAGTGATGGGTATGTTACACTTGGAAAATCTTTGATAGCTATAGATAGTTTCGGGCTCCATCTAGCTTACCGTATTTTCTCTAATAGCTCACCCGTCTCTATTAACTCACCCCTCTCCACTTTGAGGACCTATATCTCAGCCTTAAGCAAATATTTTACATCGCTGTTTATTGCGTTTCCTTAACTTCAACGAGCTATTTTCACCCAAAAATCTCGAAATCGACCTCAAAATTTTCCGATTTTCAAGGGGTTGAAAAATAACTCACCCGGGTGAGCTATTAGAGAAAATGCGGTATGTTTTTTACCTGAAAAGTGCATAAAAATACGGTATTCGAATATGCAAATTTTTAATTTTAGTCCAATTCGGATGTCAAGCACTGGACAGGGATTTGGTGACAAACATCTCAAACTTGTCGAAGAAGAAAGCTCATCTTATGTTGAGAAGAGGTTTGTTCTACGCTCACAGGTAGGCTGATATTTTAATGGTTTTAAGAAGGCTTTAAGCTTACTTAATTAACTTTCTTAGGGGCTTGGACACTATCCTTGAAAACTATCAAAAATTCGGAGCCAAAACTCCGTTTTATCTGTACACGGGTCGGGGTGCAAGTAGCGGCAGTCTCCATCTTGGTCATCTGATTCCATTCATGTTCACCAAGTATTTCCAAGAAGCCTTTGATGTTCCATTAATCATCCAGGTAGTAAAACTGTCCTTTTCCGATTTGAATTTGCGTAGTTCAGATGACGGACGATGAAAAGTTTTTATGGAAAGACATGTCCCTGGAAGAGGCAAAGAAAATGGCTATCAACAACGTGAAAGACATCATCGCTGTTGGTTTTGATCCTGCTAAAACATTCATCTTTATCGACACTGATTACATCTGGTATTGAACCCTTGGTATGTAATCTGAAATTTTATTGAAGCTTTTTGTGCAGCCCTGCGTTATATGCGAACATGCTGAAAATTAGTAAATCAGTGACAGTCAACCAAGTTCGTGCCATCTTTGGATTCACTGGCAAAGACTCTGTGGGCAAAATTTCGTTTCCAGCAGTTGAAGTAGCTCCATGTTTCAGCTCAAGCTTTCCGCAGGTGTTCAATTCCCGTACCGATGTACCATGCTTGATTCCTTGCGCTATTGATCAGGTTTTTGAATATTTCCTCTAATAGGAGCACCGGTGCACTTATTTTTCAACCTCCCGAAAATCGGGGAAAATTGAGGTCGATCCCGAGATTTTTGGGTGAAAATTAAAAATCTGAAAACCGGAATCGGTAGACCTCATGAGACTTGAAGAAGTGATCATGTGAAGACGTGAAAAACACCATTTGCTTGCTCCACCTGTGATTTGGGCATTGTTTATCCAGAGGCCATCCACCGACCAGGACCCAAACCATAGAAGGACCAAGCGAAAATCATGTTTTTCACATTATATACTATTTGCGAGCGCCGCTTGTGAGAAGACGATTACGAAAAACCGTTTCGGAGCAGTTTCGGGACACCCACCCCAGTCTATTCGAAAATACCCCCCGCAGTCAATTTAAGCTTGATTTTTTGCTTTTTTCTCGAGCTTTAACTCTTTTAAAAATACTCTAAAATTAAAAAATGCAGATCTCAGGGAATAAAGCAAAAATAAAAATTGGGGGACCAAGGTAAGTTGCTGGAGTAGGTGTTCGGAAATTGACTGGGGTCCGAAATGTAGCCATCGTTTCTTGAAATTCGACGTTTGAAAAAAGTTATGTTTGTTTGAAATCCTGTGGATTTCTCGGTCCACCCCGTAGTATCTGTAATTATTGAATTTAAAAACTTGTATCCCTTCAAAATTATTGGGGACCGGCCAGTTAGCGAGACGGTCAGTTAGCGATGGCCAGTTAGCGATGGTTTTTTCAAAATTTTTGATATTTTTTGCCATAAAAGTACTCTTTTTGTGGAAATTAGTTTTTCTGAGGCCACCCAGTAGCTGAAATTTTCTCAGGAATCCGAATCGAAAAACAGAATTTTAAAATAACGCGTGGTCGCTGAGATATGACCTAAAGTTGGGTGCTTGTCATTTTTAAATGATGACCATCCAACTTTAGGTCATATCTCAGCGAGCACGCGTTATTTTAAAATTCCGTTTTTTGATTCGGATTCCTGAGGAAATTTCAGCTGCTGGGTGGCCCCAGAAAAACTGTTTTCCACGAACAGAGTACTTTTATGGCAAAAAATATCAAAAATTTTGAAAAAAACCATCGCTAACTGACCGTCTCGCTAACTGGCCGTACACCAAAATTATTGACTTATCTCTACCCACTCTGTTGTACTTTGACATGGATGTTTTTAAGTGAATTAGTATTTAGGATCCTTACTTCCGAATGGGCTGTGAGGTTGCCAAGAAATTGAAGTATGCCAAGCCATCAACTATATACAGTAAGTTTCTTCCTTCTTTGCGAGGTGTGCAAAGTAAAATGTCGTCTAGTGAGCCCAATTCTTGCATCTTTATGGATGATACGCCGAATCAAATAAGAACCAAGGTTAGGCTGACGAAAAATTTCGTAATTCTTACGCATGTCTATGCGATAAATCTTGTTGCTGCCGCCAAAACTCACTGGCCCGGTCTACTCACGGTAATCAGCAACTATACGACCAGCCATAGGGTCAGGTGGCTAAAAAACCGAGGGGTGATTATCGTTGATGTTGGTTTGTAAATTTTTTAATCTATTTAGCCTGTTAGATCAGGTTGAGTATGGTTTTTAAAGAGGCATGCCCACGCTAATAAGAGGTGGTGCCCGGAATTCGATTTTTTTCCTGGTCATTGAACTTCTGTACGAATTTTTCAACTTGCTTTCTAACAAAAACCAGACCTAAAATTGAATTCTAGGTCTTGTTTTTTTAGAAAACAAGTAAAAAATCCGTATAGAAATTCGGCACACCTAGAATACAAGAGAAATTTTTAAGGAAACAATTGATTATAGCAAAAAGTCCTTATGGGAAAAATAGTTTCGAAAAAAATAGTTATTGTGAAAAAAGATTTCATGACAAATAGTTCTGGGAATAATCGGTTGCGTTTTCTTTTTGCTTTTGACGCTTTTTGGCTTCTTTTTTGTTGCCAATATTCTTTTCGTGTTCTCTGAATTATCGTTTATTGATTTAGTTTTTTTGGTAAAGGCACATTTGGTAAAAAAAATTTTGGTAAAAGCACATTTGGTAAATTTTCTTTTGCTAAGGCACTTTGTAGTTGTTTTTGTGTCAAAGACCTTCTTATTCCAACTTTTTCGTCTTTTTCCCTTTCTTTCTCCTGGTTTCTATATATATATCCTCCCAGTAAAATTTTTCTTAATTTTACTCATTTTTTCTAACTTAAAATTATGTGTTAGATTAGGTTTGTTAGGACCAAAATCAATATTTCACCTACGCAAACCCAAAACGTGCGGTGGATCCCTCCTGTTCGGTGGATGTCCACCTGGGTGACCTACGAAATTAAAATTTTTTTAGAATAAAAAATAAACCATTTTTTCTTACTTAAAATTGTGTTAGGAATTCGGCTTGTTAAGACCAAAAGTGCGGTTTTACTTACCCAACTCCGAACCTGGGGTGGCTACCACCTGGACAGGTTGATATCCAGGTAACTCCAGAGAAGGGGTGAATTCACCCAAATGACCTGAAAAGTCAAACGCCTGTTTTTTGAAAAAATAAAAAAAGGTATGCGCTCAGGTGGATTCGAACCAGCGACCTAAATCAACCCTTAGAATTACTAACAACCCCATCATGCAGTGTGACCAAACCAAGTGGTCGTCCACTTGGATCAAAAATTCTTTTTTCAGGTTTTCAGGTTCGAAAACAACTTTTCTGCACTAATTCGAGCATCCTGAAGATGGTTTGACAGTGGTAAAATCACGTTTTATCGAGAAATTTTTGAGTTATGGTAAATTCGGCGCTACTATAGAATACCCCCCCCCCCCAAAAATCCGACCTTATAAAATCGCTGTAACTACCCTTGCAAACAACAAGTTTAGGCTTAGCCCTTAGGCTTGGGGGTAGGCCAGCGTACGGAAGTTGTGACTAATGAAGAGTTTGCGCACATTTTCCGGGGTCTGGGACATATATTTGGGTACTTTTTACTTAAGTTTTAAAAGGTCGGATTTTGGGGGGGGTATTCTATAGTAGGGTCGTAAATTCTTGATTTATCAAAATCAATTACTCACGATAATTCAAAATTTTCTTGGTAAAACGTGATTTTACCACTGTCAAACCATTTTCAGCATGCTCGAATTAGCGCAGAAAAATTATTTTGGAACCCGAAAACGCAAAAAAAAATTTTTGATCCAAGTGGACGACCACTTGGTTTTGTCTGGTCACCCTGGATGAAGTTCTGAGCGATTATAAGGCGTGATGTAGACGTTGATGGTTCGAATCCACCTGGGCGCATACTCTTATTATCATGATTTGGAGTGTTGCTTTTGGCATCGACCCCCGAATATCTCGAAACCTCCTTACGCCTGTCGTATGGCTCCACCACGATGTTAACGTGCTCATCCATCCTTAGCCAGTATTCCGTGATCGCTTATTTCATAACACATTTTTCTTGAAAACACTTTTTTTAATAATAAAAAATTTCGAAACTATTTTTCTCATAAAGACTTTTTGCTATATTCAATTGTCTCTATAAAGACTTTTTGCTATAATCAATTGTTTTTTTAAAAATTTCTCTTATATTCTAGGTGTGCCAGAAATTCAATAACTAGGAAAAAAATTTGGATTCCCGGGCACCACCTCTTATTAGCGTGGGCATGCCCCTTAACGGTAATGGTGGATAGCAAGGAGTTGACTATGATAGACTAGAAAGTCTCATCGATTATTTAAGAAAATCAAAATTTTGTGGTGACCAGTGCTTAATTTTTTGTGTTTAGATTAACAAATACGGCTTCAGTGGTGGTCGAGAAACTATGGAACTTCACAAAAAATTAGGCGGCAACTGTGACGTGGATGTCTCTTTCCAATTCCTTCAATTTTTCTTTGACGATGACGATGAATTGGAACAGATTCGACAGGTCTGTAAAACTTTTATTTATAGGTATATCTGAAGGACCTCAAGGACATGTCCGAAGATACGGTCCGTCAATGTGCCTGAGTGTGAGCGCACCACTTTTACTTTTTCAGTTGTCGAAATGTTAATGTTAAAATTTTCAGAAATACTCTAGTGGGGTAATGCTTACCAGCGAATTAAAGAAGATAACAATTGGTGTCGTGCAAAAGCTGGTCACTGAGTTTCAAGAAAGGCGCAAACAGGTGACTGACGAAACTGTGATGGAGTTTACAAAAGTCAGAAAGCTTGCTTTTAACTATTGAGCTTATTATTTCTGTAGTGATTGGTCTGGTTGTGATGTTTGTATGGGAATGCAATGTAGGAATCTAATAAAACGCGATCTTCACTATTATTGTTGATTGACAAACGAAGTGTTTATATTTTGTTTTTCTTGTCTAAGGTATTCAATGGATGCGAGTTAAATTATTTAACCGTCTTTTGCCGGCTGGCTGCATTCGGTCAGTTTAAAATTTCATCTAAAATGAGGTTACCAAGCCAAGGCCTGAATGTGAGAATTTATAATCCGAATTTAAATAAAAAAATCATATATAATTCGAATTTATATATAATTCCGAATTTATATAAATTTGTGTAAATCACGGTGATACTCAACTTAAGTAAAACTAACGTCATAACTAAAACTAAGATGATTTTGGTAACGGAAATTTTTTTCACGTTGTGGACACCTAAATGTACCAAGAAACATTAAAGATCATTAAGGGGGTTCTGGGCCATCGAAACTGGATTTAGACCATTGAGGGTGGATGTAGACCATTAAATGAGATTATGGACAATTATGAGTGGACATGGACTAATAAGGGTGGTTCAGGGTTGTGGGTGGATAAAGACTATTACAGTTAGACCATGATCATATAAGTCCAATAATATTAATAAAAGTCGCCGTGGATTCTCCACATTCGGTTTGGCCGGACTCAGTATGAAGGCAACATAAATTGAGAGAGAAAAAAGGAAGAAAATACACCCGACCGTGCAAAAATTAAGAATGAATCTCGAATTTTAAATCCTTGGCGTTATGATAAGGTGTTTCGTAACTTTTCGGTAATTTTACCGAAAAGTTACGAAACGCCTACGCACCGATAAAATGGACTTTTTCCTTCAAATGCCTGTTTTTTTACCAAATGTTCTTTTTTTTTTAATTTGAGATGGCAGCCCTGCTGTGTCATCAATTTCAAAAGCACTTTTAATCTCCCAGTTTTATCTGGTGGTCCTACCAAGATAAGATACAGTACCCAAGCTGTGGCAGCCACTCATTTAACTATTCATTCGCCATACTGTCTATACCACATCGTTTCCTTGTTGGATATTGTTGTTGTACAATTCATTTTTCCGACGTGTATTATTATTCACCAAAATCATTTACAACTAAATTTTCAGGTTATTCAACTGCTTCAAAATGTCCTATGGTCAAAAGTCCGCTTGGGGTCGTCAAACTGGTAAGTTTTGTTGCTTTTTTTGTCAATCGCAATCCAGTTTACAATCGCGGTGTGAGTCAAGGTTGGACTCCACCTAGCGGTGCGTTATATTTTTGATAAATTTTTTCGTGCTACAGTTATACTTCAATATAGTGTAGCATCCTTGGGGATGGGGAAAATACACTATATTGAACGATTACACCATATCTGGGGTGCACAACAGTCAGTTTAGCGCATCGATCTAGGTTTTTAAATAATATGTCTAGGCTTTACTATGTCTCTGCTGCACTATATTTGATGCATTTGAGTGGTGTCGAAGTATAGAATCGAATACTAAATGAACCGTTTTAATTTTAAAAAGTACTTGCCAACCTGAGTCAGTTGCTGTTATTCAATCGGGTGGCAAATTTATGAGACCTTGATACTTAGTTATATTTTTCAACCATTATGAGAAATCTTACACAAAAGTAATGTAACTTAGCGTCTTAATATCTAAACAACTAAAATATTATTCTCAGTGGAATAATATTCATCAAGTATAATTCAGGGTCTATCCCCAACCAGCAGCTCAATCCAAACCTGTTCACCAATCAAATGAGTATGGCTCCTCAAGGTTATGGTGGTGGTATAGGAGCTCTAGTCAATCAAGCTGCCTTTTCCACCAACAACATGCTGTCTAGTCAGCGCTCTATGGTTCGTCCAGTCTCACCTCCAGTCGCCGTCAACACTCAGAAAACCTTCTTGGGTACTGTCACCAAACTCATGGAGACCTATGGATTTGTGGATGAGGATGTCTTTTTCCAGACTAGGTGAGTCGGTTTAACATTTATTTGTATTTCATATGATCTTTACTTTTGTTTCAGTGTTGTGCGTGGAGCTATGCCACGAGTAGGTGAGCGAGTCATGGTTGAGGCCAGCTTCAATCCGTCCATGCCCTTCAAGTGGAATGCCTACCGCATCCAGGTGGCTCAACAGCAAGACATCCTGCTTCACTCTCAGCAGCAGTACTCTTCCAGAGGTGCGTCCACTACTTCAAACCGATGGGCCCTGCTCCAGCTGACAGTCGAGGTGGTTTGCAAGTGAGCAGTGCTGCAGACCGAGCCCGAATTCGTCGGTACTCACCCCCGAGCGGTTGGTTTTTTTTTTGTTGAAAGACCATCATCTAGACCCCGATTCCCACATCAATTTGTTTAAATAATAGTGTGTCTAATAAGAGAGGGATACTGACTCTGACATGGGCTAACTTCGATACAACGAATTCAACAATTGGACCATGAAAAATGACACATTCCTAAAATTTTTTGCTGGCTTTCAGAGACAAGGATTAGATCTAAAATTTATCAAAAAAGGCCTAATAAGGCTAAAAGAATTATTCTAATAAGGCCCACCTTCTATTAAGACCCCACCTCCAAAGAGGGGTTGAAAAATAATGCCCCATGGGTGCTTATTAGAAGATATACTGTAGTTTAAAAAAATAGCGTTTTATAGGGAACAGGATGTCTGGTTGACAAAACTTTAGTGAACTTTAAAAAAAAAGATTATTAAAAACAAAAAGCTCGGAATTATTTGTACAAGATCGACCTGGCAAAGGGTCACAAAAACTAAGGTTGGGAAAATATCTGATTCAATTGATAGTCAAACTACATGAAACAAACTAGATAACCAAAAATTACTCTTTCTAATCCTGTTTTCCAATTAAGCTCGTCGCTCACCAATCATGCGCATGCGCTCCCGCAGTCCCCTGCGCAAGGAGTCCAACAAACGAGATCGGGAGAAGTCATTGCTCAGAGACAGTCGCACTAGATCTCCCACAGCTTCTAAAAGAGACGACAAGTCACCTGCTCGTCGTCGCCAGCGCATCATTCCCCGCTATATGTGCTACATTCCAAAGCAAATTCATCAGAGGTGGGTTACTCAACTGAAAAGTAAAATTTTAAGTGATAAATTTGTGATTTTTTCAGCAATGAGCTGAAGTACAAAGACTTGCACAAGCGCTATATCAGCATGTACGTGCCTTCCGACTTCATTCGCTGTGACATGTCCTGGCTGAAGTCGATCCAAGTGGATGAGCCCATCAAGTTCTCTCCTCATCCCATCAGCTACACAGTGCTTCACAAGCAAGTCGACTTGGAAGGAGTGGATTCAGCTGAGGAAAACCCGCCGGATGCTGACGCCCGATATGTGGTCAAGGTGTGCAATTTTTTTCGTTGTGAAATATCGAAAAGTTGCTTGCTTTGATAGATGTGTAAATAAATATACATTTTGCAGGTTCTTTTGTTCGCCCATCCGGTCAGTCTGCCCTTCGCCAAAAAGTATATGGTCTTCTGCCGGATGGAAGCATTGACGAGTTTGCGGAGACACACCCTTGCTCCGAAACTTGAATCTTTTAGTTGGTGGGTCTTTTTTCAAAAATTTTTTTAAGTGTACTCATAACAAAGTCTGCTCTATACTAGGGTCAAAAATTCTAATGTCACTGAAGATCACGAAGTAAAAATGGAAATTACAATAAAATATCGAAAAAGTCGGTGAAAGACTAAAATGCCCGATACGGTGCTTTGACGCTACGTACTTTTGTCATATTTTGACCTAAATCTCTTCTTTTTTCAAAACCTCATAAATGCACCCAAATATTAGTCCTAGGCCCATATTACTCCGGAAAAGGTGCGTAAAATATTTATTAGTTCGTCCTGACATACGCTACATAAGCCTAAGACCTAAGTAATTAGAGCAAAGGGTAGTTCCAGAATGGGACAAAGGGTACATAACGTCGATATCCTGCTAATTGGATAATCCTTTTTCTGGGGCAAATATACTTTTTTTTTATCGCAAATTTACTTTTATGGGACAAATCCTTTTTGGAGCAGATTTACTTTTCTCTGGGGCAAATATGCTTTTTGGGGGCAAACCTACTTTTTTGGGGCAGAAGTACTTTTTTGGGCAGATATATTTTTTTCGGGGCAAATTTACTTTTTTCGCGGCAAATATTTTTTTTTGGAGCAAATTCATTTTTTGTAATTTTTCTCTTTTTTGGGAATTTTTTTTTCTCTTTTTTTGGACAAATTCACCTTTTTCTAAAAAAATTTCTAGAAAAAAAATTTGTCCCAAAAAGAGAAAAATTTGCCCCATAAAAAAGTATATTTGCCCCAGAAAAAAAGATTGTCCGGCACAATTATCAAATTCAGAAAGCTCTTTTCAGACGTTAAAATAGAGCTCTCTGACGGGTGTCAATATTGAAATTTCGACAAAAAATCAACCAATTTGAAACTCATTACATATTTTTCTGAAAATATATGGGATCATTTTTTTGAACAGTCAGTCATTTTTTCTATTGAACTTCTCCTAACATTTGCGAACTAATGTTCCTAGGAAGTCTATATAACCTTCATTGCAGGAACTCGCGGCAAAAGTGAATTAATGGGCATTGGAGGTGCGTGGTCGCCCTCTTTGGATGGTGAAAATCCTATGGACCCGCAAACACTTGTTAACACAGCTGTTCGAACTACTCGCTCGCTTGTTGGAGTGGACCTATCCTCGTGCTCCAAATGGTATTTTACTTTTTTTGTTCCAAATAGCTTATTACCATCACGTTGAAACCCCACAAGCAACCAAAATTTCGCATTATAATACTTTTTTTTCGAATATTCAAAAAAATCCGTGGATGTTTTTCGAAGCAGTTGCATGGCGCTCCAGAGTCTGGAGCCTAGGACCTTTTATGAAATATTTTTACGTGATCTGTTTGCATTCTGCATCTCTAGGTACAAGATGGTCCACCTCCACTATTATCGTGCCGAGAAAATCGCGTGGATTCTGTGGTTTTAATGCTGCCAGACACTAGCTCTAGCTCTCTGATGCCTTCTCCCGAAGCTTTTGCTGTTATAGAGCAAGGTTTGAAAGACCAATTAGCTGCTAAATTGGCTGCTATTGATGCTGAACAGTTCCCGATGGAACCCGCTGAAAACGCTAATGGGGCAGCTAATGCTGCTGCTGGGGAAACTGCCGCTACTGCTAATACTACTGCTAATGAAAGTGGAGTCTCCGAAGAAGCTAATACCGAGGATCCAACTGGAGACAAGGCAACTGAGGTGCAGTAGTAATACAAATAAAAAAATACTCTAACATTGATAAAAAACTACCTGGTCGGAGAGGGAAGTTTGAAATTTTTCAAAGCCTGATATTTAGCAAAATATTTTTTTTCTCTTCTCACGATCAATCAACTGATTTTGACTACAGTTGAACTCTTGACTATTATTTTAGTCAGCTATTGCTATACTCTCCACTCTAAAGTCTCTTCATGCCACTTGGTTCCACCTCTTTTTCCATGAATATTTTTTACCATCTCTGATATTAATGACTCCGAAAATTTGTAGCATTTCCAACCTGCAACTAGTATTAGAAAAGACTTACAGTTTAGCCCATTGAAAAAGTCATGTTTGCAAAAAAAAGCCTTGTATTATACCCTTGGTTTTAAGAGGAAATTCCAGCTGAAGATCGGCTTTTTTTTGAGATCGAAAAAGATTGCCGTTCTTGTAATACTAATTTTACTATATATTTAAAATCATTGCCAAATTTGGTTCATAATCACTAATGTCAAATTTGGCAAAAAAGATGACAATTCATGTAAAAAGAGGGCAGACCGAGGCTAAATTAGACTTGAGAGTAGTGTTAGTCAGCTGCAATTTCTGTTATTTCATGCCATTTTGGTCTTTATATTTTGATTAACCAATTATTTTAAGGCAAACACGGGGAAAGCTGCCGATGCGAGTGGCGTAGCCAAGAAGACTTGCTGGTCGCAGCTTAACGTCAAAACTATGAAGGTATTACAGTTGTTCACGATTCCATTAAAAAATAATTTATACAAAAAATCATCCTAGGTGGCTGAATTAAGAGAGGAACTGGATGCTCGAGGAATAGACTCCAAGGGAGTCAAAAACACTCTGTGCCAAAGACTTCAGGAGGCTCTGGACAAGGAAAGGCTGAGGATGGAGGTGTTCCCAAAGAAGCTGCTCCAAAGGAAGCTACTCCGGAGCAGCCTAAGCCGGCAGAAGCTGCCAAACCAGCAGAACAAGCAGATGTGATAGTCATCAAGCAAGAGCAGATGGATGTCACAGTGAGTTTTAGCCGCAGTAATTTTATTTTATTTCGAAAAGTTCATCCAATAATTGCAGGAAAAGCCGGCAGAAGAGCTTGAACTGGTTGAGAAGGTGGATGACGCGGCTGCTGCTGAAAAGGCTGAGAAAGAGCTCAAAGAGTTGGAGAAAGCCAAGGAGAAATTTGTAAGTTTCTTTGTTAAAGCAAAACAAATGTGTTCTTTGGCTGAGGGAAATTTCGCAAACAGCCAAGCTTGCTATTTGCCTACAGTCGACAATTTGGCAACCCATCAATTTGACATCGTTGATAAATATAGAATATATGTCAACTTTCAAAGCTGTACAGACCTTGGCGGTGCACAGAAGTAAATATTGCCCGAACGCTTGAGGGTAGGGATGGGGAATCGTCTTTTTGAAAAGATTTGTGCCTTTACGGTACTCATTTTTTGCTTTAAAACAACTTTAAGCACTGAAGCAGGTGCCTTTTTCCTTGAAAAATAGTCAAAATTCCCTTTTTTCTGTATGTACAGGTTGTGTCAAGAAATTAGCGGTTTGAAATGGGCATGACTTTTTTCATAGACCGTTTTCGAATTTCTGTTTCCGCCAATCGTGTTCTCTTGACAGGTATTTCTGTTCGGTATATAATGTCAAAAACATGATTTTCGCTTGGTTCCTCCTGTGCTCTGGATCCCGGTCTGTGGATGTCCTTTGGACGAGCAAGACCCAAACCACAACGGGTAACAAGCGAAAATCGTGTTTTGACATTATATACCAAACACAAATGCTCATAAAGAGAACACGATTGGCGAGAACAGAAATTCAAGAAACGGTCTATGGAAAAAGTTATGCCTATTTCAAAACCGGCAAATTTCTTGAAACACCCTGTACTTTTTTCAAGAATTTTGCTTCCCATCCCTACTTAAGGGTGTCAGACGGTGGCTAATCTGTTAGCAATAACAACAGTATGAACCAATCTGCGGGCAATAACATTGATATTTTGTAGGAAAAAGAAAAGAAGGAGCGCAAAGCAGCTTTGGAGAGGCATTACGCTAGTGTGCCTACAGAGCCCACCGTACTCGTCTACCCCAGCAAAACCGCCAAAGGAGGCAAGTTTGACTGCAAGTGCTCCACATTGTCTTCTCTACTTCAATACAGTTTGGAAGACAACAAAGAGGCTTCGTTTGAGGTATGCATCATTGAAAAACAAAAATTGGGCAAAAAATAGGCTTCAAAAATGTGCGTAGACCAGCGTAGCCTCAGACCTGAATGAAATTTTTTTCAATAACTTTTTATCAAAATTACTTAGTAGGTTTCATAATGAAAATTCAAAAAGAGAAAGAATAAGAAACCATCAACGAATTTTGACTGCATTTATTCATTTATTTACTCACGGGATTTTGTAGCGGCTTGAATAAAACTCTGCTAATGACACCAATGTCAGGAATTCGACCATTTCTAGCTTTGCAACGCAATATTTATCTCCAGATCCAGCCCGTAAATGTCAATTTTTGCAGGTGTTTCTGTTTGCCGAAGCTCTGCGCGAGGCCATTGACCGCTCCAAAGCCTTCCTGGTCTACCATGCCCTTGACTCTGCCCTTTCTAAAGAAGATGAGCGCAAACGTCGGGATGATGCTCTGAACAGTGAAACCATAATTGTGGTCAACGAGCCAGTCAAAGAGCACAGTTCGGAGAATGGAAGAGCCGAAAAAGTCAGCAATGGAGATGTCCCAATGGATACAGATGCCACAGATAAGCCAGCAGCAGATAAGCCAGTAGTAGCTAAGCAGGAAGTCGTGGATGATGAAGACATCGTGATTATTGCTGAGAAGAAGGTAGCCCCCGCTGACCCTCGCACTGCTTACAAAGCTTATGTGAATGACATGGATACGTTCTCTGCCTTTGCACATTTCGATGAAAACGTCTGCGGGTAATTTATTTAAAATTAAATAGAAAACTTTTGGTTCTAGCTGATTATCCGGACCTATTTTTTAAAATCATCTACATCCTTTTCTAAGCCTAATTTGCCAAGATTTATCCATTTCTTGAACCCATTCCTGGGGGATTGGACGCCAGCTGTTCAGCTTCACATCACTCTTCCCCAATATTTCGATACTAGTCGAATGAGGGTGCATGTGGGGGCTAATCCTCAGACCGCGTCAGATGCTCCTTTTGAAGTAAAATTCCCTAAAAAAGATCTTCTTCCAAATTTGACTGCTCGTCATATTAGCTAATTCTGCAATTTAATTATTGCGATTAAATTTTTTTTTCGTTTGAACAGTTCGTGAATCAATTAAACTAAGGAATGATTTCTGATGGCTTCCAAAATAAAGTTCTATGTTCATAAAAATTACAACAGGATTCTTCGAAGGGTTTCACAGTCCCAATAAAATAATTTAATCACCCACCGGTCGCGTTATATCGAGGGTTAACTGTATGGTTGATTTGAGAACCAATGTAACCTTTTTTTACAGATATATCGAAAATCCTGACGTGGAAGAGATCCTATTCACACTGGGCATTGACTTCTCGCGTGGAGACATGCAGCGCCTTATCAAGAAGCTGTCTTCCAAAGAGCGCATCAACTACCGTAACTTGACAGACAAATGGTTGGACAAAGAGGGGAATGTGAAGTATGTGCCCACTCCAGGTCCAGAAGCTAAAAGCCTCGCGGAATTAGCTGCCGGTGCGAAATTTCGGTATCAAATATTTAGATGAGTTTCAAAAACCAATTTGCAGGTCACACTCTGCGCCCAGATGAGGCTGGCAAGGAACGATCTCAGGAGCCTGCTCTCGGCTCAACTCCAGATGTGACCGACACTGGAGTGGTGTTCTACAAAGGCTCAGTGCTGAACATAGCCCAAACCATGGAGCTACAGAGAGTCATGGAGACTGAGAGGGACGCTTCTCTGCTTAAGAGTGAACAGGTCGAATTCCAGCTGAGTAAGTTTTTACACCCATTTTTTACAATAGAAAATCCTCAATATCTGGATCATTTCAGAGAGCACCAAGGAGCAGCGAGACTACTTGGACAAGAAAAAGAAGCGCCTGGAAGAAGATCTCGACCGCTACAAGAAGAAGTTGCATGATGCTGAGAAGACTGTGAAGGTGAGATAGATTTTTGGAATCTAGGATTCTGACCAATTTTTATATTTTTCTTTTCAGAACTCACAAGAAGACACTATTCTAATGAAAACCTCACTGGAGGACTGCAAACGCTTTGGTGAGCGCATTGTCAACATTGTGGACAGACTTTTCCCACCCCCAAAGAAGGAGGAGAAGAAGAAGGACGACAAGTCCAAAGACGAATCTGTAAGTGTTGAAGTAAATTTAAAAAATAGGGCAAAAATTTACAGAAATTCGCGATTCTCTAACATAATTTTCCAGTTTTCATTTCTCAATTTTTATTTGGGCTAATCTGCCATTTTCAAACTCAGAGTGTCCAAAAATACGTCATAAAAATTTAAGACATTGTGGATTTGATATTTTAATATTTCACAACCAAACTTCACCGATCCAGCCAGTGATCCATAGCAACAATTGCTTCATATTACATTTTATAAGGAATAGGCGAGGAAAATCGGCATATATTTATAAATAACTCAGTTTCCTACCATTCTTTAAATTTTTAGTGATGTTTTTATTCTTTTCTATTTTTAAAATAGACGTTTATGTATTATTTTTTGTTCTTCCTGTAACTAAATTTCCTGATTTATCCGAATGACAAGCAGAATTTTTTGCCGAGATATGAACAATGTTAGAGTGGCAACAATGACGACCATCCTACCTTGATTAATATCACAGCAATTTTTTCATTCATATTTCCATGTAAATTTTAGCGTAAATTTTAGTAAATTTTGGTATTGGCGAGAAATTGACACAAATGTTCATTTTCAAAAAAACATTAAAAATTGTCCTAGGATATTCACACAATAACTCTTCCACTAGAAAAGTGTTCTCATGACTATGTTTTGCAAAACAACTACCGTATTTTCTTTAATAATGACCCCGGGTCATTATTTTTCAACCCCTCAAAAATTCCGAAATTGTCAATCAAAAATGGCCTTAACTGTGAAATCCTAGTCAAAAATAAGGGGGGGGTCATTATTAGAGAGGGGGTCATTATTAGAGAAAATACGGTATTCACTTTATCAGATGTCTTACATTCTATGCTTTTCAATTTGAGGTCATGCTAGATGAATAAACTTTCAAAAATTTCACAAAAACCGTTCCCAAATAAGTTTTCCAGTATAGGGGTTGTCTAGTGAGACATCTAGAGTATTCCGCTCCGTGTTCACCCCAAAAACTATTTTCTTCTGCCCAAACATTTGGTTCAACTCCTAAGCTTATAATTTTCTTTGCAGAAATCGGAAAAGTCTGGTGAGCAGTCCAAGGACCCTCAAAATGCAGAGACCACTACCACTGGAGATAACAGCGAAATCTGTGAGATTATTGATGACGTTGAGATGCAGCCAGAAGAAGCCTCCGAGCAAGCAGTCCCTGAACAACAGCCAAACCCTGAACCAGAAGCTGAAACAGTGGTCCCCAACGGCGAAGTGGTCAGCACAGCTACTGAACCAGTCGCAGACCAGGAAGATAAACAAGCAACGGAGCAGACCAGCGCAGCTCCTGCTACTACTACACCTGCTGCTGCTGCTTCACAATAAACTGGAGCCAGTATTGTTGAGTGGTTGAGCATTTTTATTTATCATCTATTTGTTGTTGTTGTGTATGTTGAGAATGATGGTATCTCTGTCTTTTTCTCCAATTATTTTTGTGTTATTAGCCAAAATAAAATTTTTGTAGAGTTTGAGTGGTGATTTTGAGTACATACAAAAATTTACGCAAATAAAGAAACGCCGCGATAAAGCATAAAATTTGACAAAAAAAACACGCTTTTTTTAAATTTTGATGTTTATCAAGCATGGGTATAAAACGCCCCTCTGCTCTTTGCTGTAAATCTCCTTACTTTTCATCTCAAATCTCCAAATAATTTTCGACCTTATATTATACTTTATTCTGACATAATTGTAGCCACAGATCTCAGTTTTCCAATAAGCTAAAAAATTAAAGTGTGCAATTTCAAAAATTTACGAGTTTTATGCGTTTGAATGGAGGAACCTAAACCAAAAAATGGATGATTGAAGTCGAGAAAGTTATAAATGAAGGAGGGAGTGGTGATAATTAAGAAAATACGGTATCTTATTGTGTGGTTCGACGAACCAGCTTTATATCAGCCACCTCAGTCGATTTTGGAACACCACTCCCGGTCAATTTCGAAATACCCACCCAAAAATTAGCATTGGTCTACCAAACTAATTTTTTTACAAAAAATTTTGCTTTTATTGACCGCTCACTGTTTTACGAAAAAATATAAAAAAATTGACAGATAAAACTCAAGAAATAAGCAAAACAAAATTTATGCGGATCAAATGGTTTAGGCAGAACACATCTAGTTTCCAAAACTAAATATTTAAAAAGTTATTCCTTGGGCTTCACGAAATTCGTGTCTTTTGAAAGATCAACGTTTTCATACTTTTTCAGTTTCCATTAAAAAACAGCTACTAACAGCTCTACGATACCTCATTCAAAAGCTGAGATTCAGAGCTATCGAATGGGCGGTCCTATTCTACAATCGCGTTCCAAAAACAGCTTGGTCTGCCTGTTGTTTTTCCGCTGCTAGTTTTTTGGCACCAATTCTAGAATAGAACCGAATGGGCTTTGCTGTCAGCAATTTGAAATTTTTGGTACACGAAGACAACTTTTTTACCACTAATTATCGCAATACAATTGCAAATTGTCCAAATTCTCATTTGCTCAAGGCGAAAACTATCCATGGTCATTGGAAATTCGCGCCAATCCAAAATACAAAAATAATTAGAAACGCCTATGAATCTACAGGGTGTTTCAAGAAATTCGCAATAATCATTTTCCTCGAATCCTGTTTTTTTCCAATCGATATGTCTCGCCGACAATATTTTTTTAAATATATAATGTAAAAAATACGATTTGAGTAGTTGTTCCTGTGGTTTAGGCCCTGAACCGTAGATGGTCTCTGAATCACTAGGGCCCAAACCCCATTGGACTAAGCGAAATCGGGTTTTTTACATATACCAAAAAAAATATGGTCTTGTGCCTCTAATTATTGTAGCTATTGTTCTCATTAAGTTTGCCGTGGAGCTTGTCCGGCTGTAAAATAAAAGGGCATGAAATTTGTAGTAGCAGGTGAAGCTTGTTATCTGCGCAGCCTAACAAGTAAGAAGAGAAAGGCATCTCCATAGTTACTACCCACATACCCACACATACAAAGTGAAGCACAAGACAATAATGATTCTAATCCACATAATCTTTAATTGTTTAAGAAGTTTTTGATATTTTAGGGGATGTATTTGTTATAATTTATTTTAAATTCAATCTTTTGTGTTTTAGATGCCAGATTTCGACATGCGGGTGGTCTACTGAACTCGTTTTTCGATATCATCAAAAAAGATGGAACCACCACCTCCCTACCATAGTGCGTCATATTTTAATTGGTTTATGCCCTTTTCAATTTTTTTCGATATATGTTGATATTAATTTTGAATTTTTTCTATAATTTAAAATGTGTTTTAGGCAGTGCGGACTTCAAGTACAACAATGTGACACTTTTACCTGGAGGTATTTCAACACATTTTTTGGCACACTTAACTTAACCCCCACCACTCAATTGAACTTGACCTCCACCAGTCATTCGTCTTGAGGCACCAAGGCAAAATTTTTTACATTTTCAATACCAAATTTTTTTACACAAAAAGTGTAAAATAAATTGTTTTTGAGTCTTCTCATCATTTTTATGCAAAATAATTATTGGTATTTAAATGTGAAAAAATTGCCTTGGTTACTCAAGCTGAATTGACTGGTGGGTTCAAGTTCAATTCAGCCTTTTTTAAATTAAATCGTAAATAATTTACCTTTTCTAAGTTTTTGACCCTAGCATAGAATAATCCCCCTCCCCCTCTAAGAAATATTCCTTTAAAACCTAAGGTGATTGGTGATTATAATTTGATAACCCATCTCCATTTATGATCTTTCGTATGAATTTAAAAAAATTCAACAACTATTCGAACGGAAATCCGATCAACTCGAAACCAGGCTGAAGAATCAGGTTTAGCAATAGACTTAAAAATTGAAGATAAAAATTGTCGGACCCTTGACGGGAACAAACTATTGATCGTCGACTGTAAATTGACCAAAATTTTTCAAAACAACTCAAAATTAACGTTAAAAAGTGTCCAGCCCAACTAGGGATCCAACTTGAGGGGAGGTCCTTATATATGCCATTTTAGGGATTTGCCAAAAATGTTCAAATTAAATTTGACAATTTTAAATATTATAAATGAAAATCTGATGATCGTTCTAGGAGTGCTGAAGCGACAGCTCCCCCTGCACCCTTATCTCTACCTCCACCTGCTGTGCACATTCAACAGGGCAGTCCCCTAATGGCTACAAGGTTACACTTCAAGTTGACCTACTGAATGGCCAATTTAATTGTTGGTGTGTTTAGGTGGTCTACGCCATTCCACTAGGTCCACACCCCACCAATTTCCAGTGCGCAAATTGTCAGTCACAAATATTCACTCGAATTATTCAAAGTGAGTTATTGCTCGACGTGTGAAATGAATATAAGCAACTTGGGATTTAGAACCTGGACTGCTAACTTGGCTGATATGTGGAGCACTTGCTATCCTTGGGTAACTTTTCAACAATTTCAATATCTGATATACATTTTGGCATCTCATCACAAAACTTAAGACCCGAAAGTTTTAGAACACTAAAAAATCGAAAAATATGCTTGCACCAAGGCCATACAGGTTTCATGCTGGGGGAAAATTTGATATAAATTATGGATAAAGTGCACTATAAGGCGTAGCTCAAAAATGCCAAAATGTATAAAGATTCTCTCTTGCACAGCTCCAGTGACCAAAACAGTGTAGAATACTAACTGGTGTCCCATACTTTTTAAAATACAAATATTGCAAGTCAAAAGTCCAAATATACAGGTGACTCTCCTCTATCCAATGACATATTAAAGTTTGAAAGTTTCTTATTTAAAGGACCATAATTGTTGATGCAATGAAAATTTGGCAAATTCAAATGCGCGCGACAATTCTCTTTCGTCTCGCATTCTACTCTTTGGAGTTCTTTCGAGCGACTCAAAGAGTAGAGTGCGAGAAGAAAGAGAAGTGTCCCGCGCGCATTTGAATTTGTCAATTCTCATTTGCATCAACAAGTATGGTCTTTAAGTACAATTGAAACTTGGGTTGTGGGTTGCAGAATGCAAAAATATTTGATGCTTGACCTATCAAACCATTTCTAATTGCAATTCTGCCTTTTGAAAAATCCATGTGTTTTTACGACATTTTTCGAAATTCTGTTTTTTGCAGATCGATTTTTTCGCTCACAATACTTTTTGGTATTGAATGTCGAGAAAACGATTTTCGTTTGGTCCCTTCTGTTTTCAGTCTGTGGGTAATCGATCTGCAAAGGCCCAAACCTGGCTTGTGATGATTTATGGGTGCACGAGACCCCAACTACTGGGAGGACTTAGCAAAAATGCTTTTTTACATTAATGCCAGAAAATATTGCGAGCGAGAAAAAATGATCTGCAGAAACAGAATTTCAAAATCGACCTATTAATCGACCTATTAAAAGACCATTGCCGTCTACGATAATGATTGCTCCCCGGAAATTCAAAAAAACATAGTCACTGAACTACTGTACGGTTAAGCTTTTTTGGTTAATTGTAAATATGGGGAAAACGTCTCCTAAGTAATTTTAATACGCCAGCAACGATAAAAAAAAAGATATTTCTCAACAATTTCCGCACTAAAAAGAGAAGTTCTCGAAAAAAGTTGATTACCAAAGATTGACCAACTGCCTGGTCCCCAGGGTAAAATATCTTATATTCAGGTATCCTACCATGTTTTAATCACTGGAGCTGGGCAAAAGAGTCTTTATTGTATTTTGATCAAGATTATTGCTCGAATCATGTCTAAGGTAAGTGAGTGCGCGCATCTCTAACCAACCAAGCCCCCTGCGCCCCCGAAGGGATAAAGGGAAATTACTACAAAAGCTTGGGGTTGAGATGCGCACACCCACATACCTTAGACGCAAATCACTCGAAAGTGACTCTGGATGCATAAAAATGTATGCATACCAGAGTTTATTTCTGTGGTAGGCCCCAGCTAACAAAACTATGTTCAAATTCCATCTTTTTTAGTTTTTGTAAGATATATAGGTACCCTTTTTGGTTTGATTACCTTGGGGACCAAGGCAGTTGGTCAATCTTTGGTAACCAACTTTTTTTGAGAACTTCCTTTTTTTAGTGCGGAAGTTGTTAAGAAACAACTTTTTTATTGTTTCTGGCGTATTAAAATTACTTAGGAGACGTTTAAACCCTATTTACAGGTAACCAAAGAAGTAACCCCCCTCCCCCAAGTGCACAAGTGCCAAATTTTGAATTGACGATGAACAATTGAGAAGACAATTGCGCGTGGCCATGGTATTTTTAGGCATAATTTCTAAAACACCCTGTATGTTTATCGTATGTCCACATCTAACAGTAGGTGGACAGCAAAAATAAGTAGTTATAATAAGGGCCATCGACATCCGATTTTGACTTTCAATCTGAACTCTGATCTAGCCCTAAATTAAAGTTACCACATATAGAAAAAAATCTTTTGTAGGTTTTGCCATGCTGCATCATACCATTCTGCGTGAAATCTTGCCATGACACTGAGCATTTTTGTCCTCAATGCAATGCATTTGTGGGAAAATATTCTAAAATATAGTTTACCACTTTACCTTTCCTCAAACACATCCCAACCAAACTTTAAACATGTTCACACTGCTAACTCTGTTATGCTCAGAACTTTGTTTTTGAAAACTCTGTTGATTAGATTTTTTGCAAATTGTAAACAAATGAAATTGTCATTTCGCAATGCAACTTATATACCTGTGGTTTTCAGTCCTGTAAATTTCGGAATCAGCGCTGCACCGGGCACCGGCCTGTAAAAACTTGGCAGCAGGCAGCGATCTCTGAAATTTCGGCGCCGAGCACCGCACTGAGGCAGTGACCGAAAAATTTTAAGCTTCAGCACCTGGCACCGCACGGCGCGGTTGCCAGGTGCCGGTTCACGGTTTACCATTTACTGGTGGTTTACCAAATTTCTAATTTTTAACTTTTTTGTACAAAACTTCAGAAAATGGTTGAAATATTAAGTACTTTACGATCTTTCCAAGTCAATTCTACAGTTTTTTTCAATACAGTAGAAAATTGGTGATATTTATCTCAAAATAACCACATTTTCCAAACCACCTTGTGTTTATTTCTATACGAAAGTTGGGTTGCAGTTCAGAATCCCCCCCCACGGGACTGATCAGGTGGAGGAGATAACTTCATATTCGTGTTTCTCGACCCCGATTTCATGAGAAAGCCGGCTGTTTTTTAGTTCTGAGAAAAAAAATTTTTTTCGAACCACAGGGGGGTATCATGGTTTTTTAGTCAAAATTTGAAAAATTTAAATTGGCGCCTTTTGAATTTAAAAGGAATAAGGGCTGTATTGGGAGGGAAGGGAATAAAGGGGGCCACTTTTATGGCAGAACATCATAAATTGAATATCTATATTCTTCGACTGCCTCACCATGTTTTTCAACTGGGCCGTGGCAAAAAAGACTCTATATGCATTTTATGGTCAAGAGTACTTCTCGAATCATGTCTAAGGTAAGTGTGTGCGCGCATCTCTAACTCTCAAGCCCCCTGCGCCCCTTCGGGGCGCAGGGGCTTGGGGCTTGGAGTTGAGATGCGCACACCCACATACCTTAGACACAAATCACTCGAAAGTGACTCTGGATGCATGAAAAAGCATGCATACCAGAGTTTATTTATGCGGTAGGCCCCAGTATTCAAAACTATGTTCAATATCTTCTTGTTAGTGGGCCTGTGTGATCAGTGGCCCCCTTTTATTCCCTTCCCCTCCCAATACAGCCCTTATTCCCTTTAAATTCAAAAGGCGCCAATTTAAATTTTCAAATTTTGACTAAAAAACCATGATACCCCCCTGTGGTTCGAAAAAATTTTTTTTTCTCAGAACTAAAAAACAGCCGGCTTTCTCATGAAATCGGGGTCGAGAACACGAATATGAAGTTATCTCCTCCACCTGATCAGTCCCCGTGGGGGGGGGGGGGGGGGTTTGTGGATTCTGAACTCAAGCCAAAGTTGGGCGCTAGTATAGAATAGCCAACCGCCCACCACCCCCCCCCCACCCCCCGACCTTATAAAATTGCTGTAACTACCCTTGCAAACAACAAGTTCAGGCTTCGCCCTTAGGCTTGGGGGTAGGCGAGCGTGAGGAAGTTGTGATAATACAGAGTTTACGCATATTTTCTGGAGTCTGGGACATAAATTGGGTGGTCTTTACTTAAGTTTTAAAACCAAAATTTTTTGGGGGGGGGGTTGTTGTGGGTATTCTAACTAGGGTCGAAAGTTGTAAGTGAATAAAAAAGTATTTATTATATCAAGAGTTTTGTTGAACACAAGGCAAACACAGTCCACATATATATATAACAGACAAATAACAAACGGATTCATTGAATCAAAGAGAGTCTTGAAAGGCCAAGTTTTTGGCCGATTAGATTTTTTGATGCACAAATAAGTTACGAGAACACTTCAACACACTATTTTTTAGTTTTCACCAAATAGATATCATGTCTGTCTAACAAATAAATGAATTACGTTTAGAGTGTCAACTAACAACTAGCAATAGTAAAAGGCGTTGTACAGCTCTATAAAATAAATTTAAAGTCTTTTCCTAGTTGAAAATCACCTTTTAAGTATTTAAGATTACAAGCTCAACGAAATGATTACAAAAGATGTTGTGAAAGAGTCTTTTTAACCAATTTATATCGAATGACGTTTGTCAAGCAGGATTCCAGATTCAAAATTGTGTTTCGCAATTGTGTTTTTGCTCTTAGGCATGTGCCCTTCCAATGTTTAGCTAGAGAGATAAGCTACAAATTCGGGTGACACGCCTGAGAGCAGTCTTCAGAAGTAGGGTCAAAAACACGGCGATAAAAATACAATTCTGAATCAGGAAGCCGGTAGACTTGAACTAGGACGTGCACAAAAGCAAGTTTTGGTATTCAATGTGGTCACACGATACTATTGATGCTAAAAACTATAGAGGGTAATAAAAATGGAATTTTCGAATGGGTTCTAAATCTTGATATGCAGTTTGCAAAACCTCACGCTTTTTACAACCGTAAAACTGCAGCTCTCTGCACCCATACGCTCTTGGTCAATTTGGTCCTTTAAATGAAAATCAGCAATATTTTGTGATGGGTTCCGAAATATTTTAGTTACAGTCCACTTCCGCTTTAAAGGGGCCTGATCGTGCCCGATGGGGAGAAAAGGCGCAAACCAGAAGTTCTTTTCTTCCTCGATAAATTTTTACATTCGTTCTCGTCTAGATTTTTTAAATTTTGTGTCTAGTTTTAAAAGCAGTATAAGGTCATCTATATTAGATTTGACGCAGAACGAGTGAAAAATGGGACGATTCGAAAAATTCGAAAAAAAACTGCTGGTTCGCGCCTTAACGCACGGGCATGCCCCTTTAAGGACACTCGATTTAAGGACACAAGTTCGCTGCCACCTAGGGTCTGACACTTTTTTCTAGCCAAATTTTTTTAATTTTTTGCCAGTCGTGTTTTGACAGTCTGGTTCCATATCTCGCAAGGATTCCGATTTTGCCCATCCTTTTTCAGAAATTCAAAATTTTTCTCTCAAAGGACCATGATTTTTTACGCGCAATGGCATGTACGAAGTTTGAATTTGCGGGGGGCAGTTCTCTTTAGTCTATCAGTGTACTCTTTCGAGACGTTTCGAATGACTCGAAAGAGTACACTGGTAGACGAAAGAGAAGTGTCCCCCGCAAATCCAAATTTGCACATTCCACTGCGCGCAAAAACCATGGTCTTTTAATAAAGCAATAACTCGGTTTTAGGACAGGAATTTTGAAAAATCCAGTCCTTAAATCAAGTTTTCGCTTTTTAGAAAAAAAAAACGGTTCTAGTTGGTTATCGGGTCCCATTTTTTTAAAATTATTTACAACCTTTTCTGAGCTTGTTTATATTCCCGCTGGAAGTTACCGATAACCAACCCTCCCTGTCCATTAGATTTATAATAATGTTGTGATCATGGTGATGATGGTGAATATGGTTAACATGATCACCTTGAACATGATCACCTTCAAAACAACAGGGGGACCGAGGCATTTTTCAAGAAAAAACAACAGAGGGGTTTTGGTGATCATGTTCAAGGGACCAAGATAAAAAATGGGTCCCGATAACCAACTAGAACAAAAAAACTTTTTTGAATTTCTGAAAAAAACGATTGGCAAAATCGGAATCCGATATTTGAGACCAAACTGTCAGAACACGACTGGCAAAAATTTTAAAAAATAGAGGTAAAAAAGTGGCGAACCCAAGAGTAAAAGCAAGTTTTAATATTTTTTAATATGGTGGGACCGAACTTTGGCTGGTCCCCTGAGTGTCCTTAAGTCGAGAGTGGACTGTATGTCTCTTTTGAAGTCCTTCCGTTTTAAGTACAAAACACTTGCTTTTTCGCTTCGTGCAAGAGTAATTAGTGGCAATAGAATAAATGGAAAATATAATCACAAAATGCACATCTACACGTTATTGCTGTTGTCCCCTGCTGTCCCTACTACTACCAACCCTTGTTGTTCGCTGTTTGTTGCTATCGTTGGCTCATCCACAGATGTTTCATTGAGAACAAGAGCTGTAGAGTTCACACCTTTCTGGAAAATACTTAAAATAAATTTGTTGTTGTACATATCCAACAAAACCACTTTTTGATTTGTTGTTGTGCAGCACGTGAGCGCTGATTCTGCCAAAGGGCATCTGGCAAGCAGGCGTAGTTGCAGTCATTCTCAGATCCACTCGATGACTCCAACTAAAATTTGATTCTAAGTCTTTCTTTTGACGAAAACGCCACGAAAGTGCGCAGACGCAAAATTTTAAAATAATAATTTGGGTTGAAAAAATTAAGATTTCGGACAAAAAATTGTAATTCAGACATTTTATTAGGTTATCGAATAAATTCGGCTCGCACACCTGAATGACCTGCAATATCTGATGGGTTAAAAATATTTATTTATATTTCATTTATCAAAAAAAGTATGCCGACATATAAAAATATTTGTAACCTATCGAAAAAAGCAAATCACGTCGACCTTCGTTATATTATTCCGAAATTATCTAACCACGTAATGTTGTACAGTCCACAACTCTTAATTTGCCATTGTGAATAAGTTTATAGAAAAGCAAAAATTAGGAATTTATGGACTGCGGAGCTGCTGCACACAGTAAAGGCGAATAGATACATGTTTAATCAGACGCACCATATCGCAGATACCTCACTTTTTATAAAATGCCATAGCTGGGTAAATCCGCCACCGTACTTAATATTATGGCCAATCTTCAAAATCAACGGCTTTTTACCTATATAGTCAGCCTTAAAATGATACGATAAAGAGACTTACATCAGAAAATTCAGGCTGAACTGTGGCGCTGTGAATGCTGAAATTATTTCACTTAGGAATTTTCATTATCAAAAGCCAGAATTCTATACTGGTTGTCGTGGAAGAGAGCTCTAATGCGTTCCGCCGCCAACAAGTAGTGTTTCAGTGACAGGAAACGGATGTGAACAGTGGCGATTATACGTTCACCAACCCACCGCCACACATGAAACTCGTGAACTGCTACTATTCCATCCATCTGCAACATCATATATTTAAATTTTATGCTAAAACAAAGGTTTCAAAAACTAACATTGCACAAATCTTCTTTAATCTTTTCAATGTCGATGAATTTGGGGGTAGTTTGAAGCATATTAGAGCTGTCTTCTTGACTGGAAAGGTCACATAAATAAAAAACAGTTTTAAACCTGTGTAACATTACCTAGAGGAAAGTGGTGAAAATCATCAACAAGACCAGGATTATGCTAAAAATGGAATTGAAATATTTAAGTCCACGTAATTTGTAGTGAAGAACCTAAGAGCAGGGTCCATGTACAGTTTTAGCTCCTCCTAAGCAAACGTTTGTCAAATGCGTGAATAAGAGAACCGGCGCTCACCTGACCGGGAACAAGCCAGGAGACAAGAGCAGTGGCTATTACGATCACAGAGCCAATGGCATCACTGACAATGTGTAAAAACACGCCGCGCATGTTGAGCTGGTCTGCATGTCCAGCTAGAGACAACAAAACTAGACTTTAAGTCATAAGAAGGCATGAAATATACCCGGCCTCTTCCTTTGTGAATCACCTGTCATCAGCGAATCCTCCGCAGCGTCCAATTCAGCCATTGCCTGGATAAAAACCAAATGGACAAAAAATTGAAAACGCGTTGATTGATAAAGTTCACGGATGATTCAAAGCGATTTTCAGTTATAAAGAAAATTTTCTTTTAATAAGACTAGATTGTTGACAGCCTGATGCGTTTCAGGATTATTACTTATCAACTATCAACAAATTTCATAGTGGGTAACAAAAACGAATTTCGTCAAATGTCAAAGTAATCAAATTGACCCATGGATTTCAAATTCTGAATTTTCTTTCCATATCTGAATTCTGGAACCTATTAATGAACTTTAGATTAACAATGCTTGAGAAAAAAATTTTGAAACCCACCGGTGTCTTGTTAATGCAATGCTTTGTTTTCAACCCAGTAAATTGTTTTCTGACAAGGAAACTTATAAACTTTTTAGAGAGCGAGATTTTTTAATAAAAAATTGGAAAAAGTTTCCAGGGTTCTATTTATAAATTCTTCTGTGTTAGTCTGTACCCAATGACAAATTTTATTCTAATTTTTTATAGTTTGTATGAACCGTAAAAAGCCTATTTGTGAGTTTCAGCTCTTTCGTCGACCGAATACTTTAGCTTAGTCACAAGGAGACTTACCATTGCTCTATCCTGAAAGATGAACACAAATGTATTATTGAGCTTTTGTGACTAAAATACTATGGTACCTGGTGGGAACCAATTAAATGTTTGCTTTCAAGCTCTTCAATTGTGTCCTTGTGGCCACTGTGAATATCGGATCCGCGAGAGGAAATATGACTATGACTGTGAGCTAAAAATTAGATTTTTTCATTAAAAGTCGAATAATTTTTTCCTTGCCAAATGCAATTCTCACCATAATAAGCTAGGCTTACAAGCAAAGACAAATTACTCTAACTATTGTTGACCTAATACATGAGAAAATTAAAAAGTATAAAAACTGAAAAAGCATTGTTCAAAGATTACAATGGAACATCAACATTCCTATCAGATTGATCACAAAACCGATGACACCAACAATGAGTACATTACGGGCTCTTTGATCATCTCAGGCTCCACAAGCCGAGTGATGGATTCAATGAAGATTGTAAAGCACTAAACAAATGGATTAGCACTTTGACAAAATTAAATTTTAAAAAAATACCAGTGCCAACAGAAAAACTCCATTTATCAGTGCCCAAGTACTTCGGCTCTAGAATTAAAAGTTGAGTGTGAGCTAACACAAATTTTAACAAAAAAAAATCACCTGACCCAACCAAAAGTGTTCTGTTTAGTATCTCTTTCAGCTATCTTAAAATTCAAACCAAATAGTTGAGATAGTACAGAACAATATATGCCATAATGAACAGGAGACCAAGCTGTTTAAAAAAACAACAACACGGGGGAACAAGGAATATTTGAACCTGATTGTTTACTAGAACCATATTTACCGTATTTCCTGTAATAAGGCGCATGCCGCCTTATTTTTCAAACTATTGAAAATCCGAAAAATTCGAAATCTATCTCGAGATTTTTGGGTGCTCAACCAAAATCTAAAATTTAGAATCGGTAGAGCTCGTGGAGTTAAGAAAACGCATCAAACAGATAACCAAAATATTTACTCTGCTTCGAGATATAGACCCTCGAAGTTGGGGTGCCGCCTTATTAGAGGGTGCCGCCTTATTACAGGAAATACGGTACTCTGTTCCGAGATACAGACCCTGGAAGTTGATAGGGTGGGTTCATTAGAGCTGGTGGTTATATTAGATGAAATACGGTACAATTTTTACAGATTTTACAGACACTTGCCAAAATGCATTTTCTGTTCCTTGGTAACATAAAAACTAGTGGAAATTTTACCTTCATGCAACCATAAGCAATACCCAGGCCATTACATCACTTAACATGTGGAAAGAGTCAGCAATCAGAGCCATAGAACTGAAAGTGCGGAATGTTGGATGTCCTAAAAGGTTTTAAAAATGTTTGACTTACTGAGAGACATAACCGCACACCATTTCCACAACAAAGAACAAAAAAGTCATGGCCAGCATGACGATTAGTTTAGAACCACGAGAAACCATTGCTGGTTTATGTCTCTTCCCAGCCTAAACCAATAAGATTGAAATCATAGACGCTTGGACAAAAAATTTTTCGGAAATCATGATTGCCCGCGCTAATTAAAAGTTCCTACAGCCTTATGAGGAGATGTGGAATGACCATTTATACCGTTGACCAGATGATCAGTCTGCTCCTTGGAAGTCATTAGGTCCGGGCTTAACTGATCTACAACATTCACTAGAAAAAAATTCTACATAAATAGGTAAAGGGATAGAAACTATGAGACTGCAAATCTGACCCTGCAACAGAAAACAACGCTAAAACATGACCACCGACGACTAGCATTTATTACAACAAAACAAGAAACATACACACACGAACTATATTAAAAAGTACTATGATTAACTGAAGGGATCTTTTTGCCTGCTCTGTTTCTTGTTGGAAAAGGCTTCTTTTTGTAGCCTCCGCATGGCAGCTGCTTTTAGTGCTCTGAAACACAGAGAAATTAATTTTTGACCACACGATTATTGTTTTTAAAAAGCATCTAGCAAAAATTAACTCTCAAAAACTAGTTTTATCAATTTCAGACACATCTTTCAAACTTTTCATATTCACCATATTTCCTCTAATAAGCGCTCACCTCCAAATTTGAACACCCAAATCTCAGCCGAGAGAGAAGATTTCGCAAAGCTGTTCAATGCAATTTCTAACTCACACGAGTCTTACCGATACCACATTATACATTGTGCAATTTCAACAAAAAACTTGAGATCGACCCAAAATTTTTAAGAATTTTGGAGGTTGAAAAATAAACGCCCATGGGCCCTCATCAGAGTAATAAATACGGTAGTTAGGTAAGCTAGATGAATTCTCCTTTTAGCGTACAAAATATAACAGGAATATATATAAGAGCTTAGTTGAAGGACCATGCTTTTGGCGCGCAGCGATTGTCCCCGCCAATTCAAATTTTTTTTCCGAATCATTAGATTTCTGTACAGATTTGACTTGGTTTCTAGCAAAACTATGGCTAAAATTAAATCATAGCGTTGTTTTGTTAGAAACCAAGTCGAAAAATCCGTACAGAAGTGCAATAATTAGGTATAAAATTTGAATTAGTGGGGGACAACCGCTGCGCGCAAAACCATGGTCCCCTAAAACAGGTTTTCAAAAAGATTTATTTCGGGAACGACTGTACTGGAAAAAAACACGATAAATTGAAATAGTGAAGCATACTTTTCTTTTAGAATCTTCTCATCTTCATCGGTAGGCATTCTCAAGCTGTCAATCAGATCTTTTGAGCACTGAAAAATATAAACCTGGACACCGAACGCGACAGTTATAGAAACCTACTTCATCTAGTATAGCTTTTAGCTTTGCGAAACAATCGTCGAGATTTTCAGTCTAAAAGACCTAGAATTGATGCGAAAAATACGAACGATGAATGGCAACACACCTGACTTCTGAAAATAAATATCTTCATCAGGCTATCACAATCTATTAAAATAGTTCCATTTACCTAGTAAGCTGAGAAGAAACGATACATTCACCCGTATATTTGATGAGGCCAGTGTTCGAATTCACAAATTGCTCTTTCAATCGCTCTTAAAAAACTATAGAACATGTCATACAAATACAAAGCCTATTAAACCTCAACCTGGTATCCAGTCCGCTTGATGCACATTGAATCGAATCTCTGCTTGGTGCTCACTGAAAAAGGAAAAGTAAGTTTTTTGCAGACACTACCAGTTACGGTTGTTGCTCAAGATGAAGTTACACAAGAGAAAGCAAGGTTATGCAAGAAAAGGAACTCACCTTTGTTGACATTTTGACCACCAGCCCCAGAGCTCCTCATGAAAGTTTTCTTCACTTGATCTAAAAGAGAACAGATTGGATATGATCAAGTGTTTGTATAGCACAATTCTTGAGAAAGTAACCTCAACGGATAAAAAAGGAGACGAATTAATGACTTTATATCACTTTTTAAAGTGATGGCTAGGGGACAGGGATCGAAAATGACACCAACATCGACAAAAAAACAAATTCAAGTTAAAAGCTCACTTACTTCTCGGAATCTCTTCGCAACGAAGCTCAGACATTGGCACTAACTAAAAACGGGCAAAAATGAACGAAAAATTGTATTTCAAGAGCACTTACGACATTAGGAGACTTGTTTGAAGCAGGAGTAGAAAAGCAGACCCGACTCAACCACAAGTTTGATGCATTCGAGCTATGAAGCTGAGTTATTGCTCTTGACCAAGCACGACTTTTGGAACACATACGAAGAGAACTAAAACACTTCATTTTTCACGAAAATAACAAAAATTATCTCTACATCATGCTTTTCAAAAGCGAAAAAGTTTAACTCTTTTTCACCTTCTTTCTTTGATTGAAAGGGTGAAAATATAGCAGAAATTTTTCAACGCTTTTCAGAACCATTCCTTACACTGCTAACTTCATAAAAAAGGGAGATTCCGGAACCATAAAATAAGCGAGAACAAAATGCCAAACTATTTTTTAAGTCTAGCAAAGCGGAAACATCTCGGTTCAAATGTTTTTTGAAGAAATTTCTGGATAAAAAACTACTTTTTATAGATTCCTGAAAGGTTTGTTGCTTAACTTTTCCGTTCCAATAAGACTGGATTCATATTGGCTCTCTGGAAACAGATCATCCATCAAAGTAAAGACGCAGCTTTTGCTCCTTGTAAGATCTAGAAGTCTGACAGAAGAGATGTTTTACATTTCCTGGCCAAAAGTTGCGAAAATGTTGTGGAAACAATGAATACAATAAATTAGAAAATTTTTCAATAAACGCTGAAATAACTACTAAATTTTTCTTACTTAGAAATAACTTCAACTTGATATATAAAATTGTTTATGAATTGATTTCACTTAAAAAAATGTGCAAAATATTCAATGCAATTTGTACTGCTAAACACAAAAAAGTTTTATTTCAATCAATATTGGTTCAGTTGCAGACAATTTTGGTTGATTCTTTATCACTCAAACAATTCTCAAATTGCTGATAATTCTTCAGTCTTTTCACATTTTGATAAAGAAATATCGTCTAGGTGTTCACATGGTTATGCGTAATTAGTGCGTCGTAATTAGTGCGTCAGTAATTAGTGCGTCAGTAATTAGTGCGTCAGTAATTAGTGCGTCGGTAATTAGTGCGTCAGTAAATAGTGCGTCAGTAATTAGTGCGTCAGTAATTAGTGCGTCAGTGAAGTCTCGTCCGAAAGGTCTCTTTAAAGCTTATCTCATTATCACAGCTTTAGTAACACACTACCTGCTTATCACTACAAAAGTATACTGCTGATTACAACCGCCTGGGTACCCTCCGCTTGAATACCCTACTAGGTATCCCCCACTTGGCACCATCGACCTGGATACCCTCTCTTGGCTCTATGTAAATTCATCTACAGTAACTCATCTACAGGTAAATTCATCTACAGTAAACTCACCTACTGGTGAATTCATCTACAATGTTCAAATCCTGTGGAGCTGATCCATTTATCAGAAAGTTCAAATCCGATAGAAACACTTTTCAAGCGACACTCATTTGCCTCCATAAGTGGAAACCGCGTGTTATAGCCA